>VZQC01001562.1:151658-239264 GCA_009823505.1 Rhizomys pruinosus | reverse complement strand
GCCATGTTTATTTCAGCTCTCTTCACAATAGCAAGGAGCTGGAACCAACCCAAATGCCCCTCAACTGATGAGTGGATAGAGAAAATGTGGTACATCTACACAATGGAGTTCTATGCAGCAGTAAAGAAAGACGACATCATGAGCTTTGCAGGAAAATGGCTGGAGCTAGAGGACATCATGCTGAGTGAAGTAACACAGTCCCAGAAAAACAATCGACGAATGGTATCCCTCATCTGTGGATGCTAGTGCCAATTACAGAGTTGTAAGTATTTCTTGTGTATGGCCCCCTGAGCTTTTGTCCAAAGCAGTTGGAAGTGATGCATATTGGAAACAACAACAACAGCAACAGAAACGGCTGCATCGAAGAACTAACTGAAACAATGAACTTCTGCTCAAAACAGTCAACTTCCTCATGGAGAATATTGAGAAAGACTGAGAAAGAGATGAAAGGCATGTTTGACAGAATGCATGAGCTCTGGTGGGGTGGGGGGATGGAGCAGGACACGGGTGTAGAGTTGTTAAAAAAAAATAAATAAAAAAAAAAAGAAAAAAAGATGACATCATGAACTTTGCAGGTAAATGGATGGAGCTAGAGGACATCATGCTGAGTGAAGTAACACAGTCCCAGAAAAACAAATGACAAATGGTATCCCTCATCTAGCACCAATTACCCAATTGTATGGCAAACTGAGCAAAGTTAATGTGCTTTGAGAACACCTGTGCTCTTATATTGTGACTCCTTTAACAGGTTGTAGAACTAAGCTACCATTTATTTTCAGAGTTAGAAGTTTTGGTATATGGATGAAGGATATGTATGTATATTTTAGAGTAATACAAGATCAGAGAAATGCAGGGATAAAAAAGATTTAAAGGCAAATGGAGGGAGTGATGTAGGGTGTGCCCTTTCCTGGCTCTGTTGAGGGAACTGGGAAGCAGTTTCCCCTCCAGTAGCATTGAACCTACCCAGCAAACACATCTTGGCTAAGGATATTCATGAAAGGAACCATGTGGCTCCTCAGAGTAATGCCGATTCAAAAGCTGGGACTAGGGAAGTATAGACAGACCTAGAAAACTAATTTCAGTGTGTTATGGAGGCCATTTTCTCTAACTTAGAAATCAGTGAATAGGTTGACGTGAGTGGTGTGCGCTTGTAACCTCCACTGCTGAGTGCTGTTCACATGGTGGTTTCAGAAAACAGACAGCAAGAGAGGTCTGTCTCTAGTGTGTAAGCTCTTTGCAGGCTTCTTGTGCTAACGGTGGACTTCTTGAGTGAAGTGGGCAGGTTCCCAGCAGGGTGAAAATAATTATCCTATTGATTAAAGATGATAGGAAGAGCCTGAAATTAATGAGTAGCTAAAATCTACTGTAACTTTTCTCCTTTTGCAAGCAAAAGTAGTAGTCTTAAGGTAAACTCCAACAGGTGGTCAAAGAAATAGATAATTCTGATTTATTAAGTGATTTCAGATGAAGAAGAGGAAGCATTTCCCAAACTCATTTTATGAAACTAGCAAAACCTTTACCTCAAGCCTCAGTCTCAGAAAAGATGCTAAGCCACTTTCTTTTTAATTTTTATTTATTTTATCAAAAAATTTTTAAATTTTTTGTTTGTTTATTTATTTATTTATTTATTTATTTATTTATTTATTGGACTTTTCGAGACAGGGCCTCCCTGTAGCCTCAGCTGTTCTGGAACTCACTCTGTAGACCAGGCTGGCCTTGAACTCACAAAGATTTAAAGCAGACACATCTGTTATAGTGATAAAATGATAGCCTAAGATTGGGGGTCTGATTACATACCTAGGAGGCTAGGAGTGATAGAGCAACATTCCTTAAGATGCCTTTGGAAATTAAAATTGACTTTTCAGGTGCTGAAAAAGGCAGAGGAGACTAGACTAAAAGAGCAGAAGATTGGAGGAGGCGTTATAGACCTACTGAAAGATGAATTTGTTGACATCTTTCAATGGAATTAAATTGAGATGTTAAAAGTTATTGTACTTTTAAGACTATGTATTACTAACCAGAGTACTGCATATATCTGAATTTAAAATTCTTTGAAACAATCTCATATTTGTTTTATTTTCTTTTTAATTTATAAGATATATATATATTTACACACACATGTATATGCACATATATTTTTCATTGAACCAGTTCTGTTTTGTTTTTGTTTTTGTCTTTTTGAGACAGGGTCTTCCTATAGCTCCGGCTGTCCTGGAACTCACTATGCAGACCAGGCTGGCCTTGAACTCAGAGATCTGCCTGCCTCTGCTTCCCAAGTGCTAGAATTAAAGTCATTGCGCCACCTAGCACCCCCTGACGAACCAGTTCTTATTGTGAGCATGATGCCCAATTGCCCTTACTACATTAGTGCATATTCCATAAAAGAGACACTTCCATGTCACACCTTGTATTTCTCAAATTAACACAATCCCCTAACCAATAGAGATTTTTCCAGTTGTTACCAATAATAGTTTTTGTAAATACAAGACCCTATCAGGATATATAATAATGTTTTGTTGTGGAATCTTTCTTCATCTTGTCTGTAATGATCTTTGAGGTCATTATGTATGCAGGCTTGTTTTTGTACAGTGGCAGATTTGAGTTTGTCTGCTTTTCTCAAGTTATTTTATTTATTTGATCAGAAAGGATGTTGTTTTCTCAGTGTACCAGACCAGGGAACACAGAGTTGGTTGTCATTTACGCTGGTGGCACATTTTGTTACTTTGCCAAGAATGCCATGTAGGGGCTGAGTATATAGCTTAGTGGTAGAATACCTGTTTAGCATGTGCCAGGTCCTGGTTTCAGGTCCCAGTATCCTCTTCCCCAAACAAAACAAAACAGAATCCCCAAAGAATGCCATGTACTGAATTCTTTCGCTATAAATTCCCCGAGAATCACTTGTGATTATGGAAGTATCAGTCATGGATTCTAACATTTGTGAGATACTGTAATATAAAAATAGAGTTGTTTAGTTGAGTAGTTACTAAAGAAGTATGACATGATAAAAGGGAGTTACTGAATTAATGATTATAGGTATAGGTATCATTTTGTTTAAATGTAGTCTGTTAAAGGTAGACAGAACAAAAATTGATATTACCACATAAGTGAGTAGGGTATATACCTAGTTTTAATTTTGTTTGACCTAAATTTTGTCATGAATAGTGAAGCCTCTCTAAAAACTCTTGTAATCAAAAACATCCACAAATACCGAGCACTAGAAGTATATTCAGTTTTAATTTGAAAAAGATAGTCTTTTACATAGTTTATTAATTCTATAGCTAAAGTAAAAATGTAAAGAAAATTGATGATTATTCAATGTTATGAAATCTTTGAAATTGCATAGCTTACCAGTATAAACAATTCAGGTGCCATAAAATGTAGAATGGAGAGAATTCTTGTTTGTAAAAGTCAGGTAGCTTAGCGTGGTGGTGCACGCCTTTAATCCTAGTACTCGGGGGAGCCAGAGGCACACAGATCTCTATGAGTTCAAGGCCAGCCTGGTCTACAGAGTGAATTTCAGGCCAGCTGGAGCTACAGGGAGACCCTGTCTCAAAAAAAAAAGAAAAAAAGTCAGGTAGCAGGACCTTAACCTGTGTTGGTGAGATTTATTTCACACTACTGAGGCACAAGTTTGACCAATCAGGTTCAGTCTCTGCAACCCACAGTGGAAAGAGAACCAAATCACTGGTTGCCTGCTGTATGCATTGCCCCTCCCTCATTCCCTCCTGTCCCTCCCCATCTCCCTCCCCCTCTCCCTTTCCCTCTCTCTCTCCTCCTCTCTTTCCCCCTCTCCCTCTCTCCCTCTCCCCCTTCCTTTTCTTCCTCTCCATTGCCCTTCTCTTTCCCTCCCTCTCATATGTATGGCTGATAATAATACAAGATTTAAAAAATTTATTTCTGTTAACGACTTCCTACTCCCTGTACCCCAACAGTTGTAAATAGGCATTGATATTTGAGCCTTAAGCTCTTCCTGATAACTTGCCTTCTTAATAAATTGATTCAAGCAGCTGAATCAATCATCAAGTAGATGAAAACTGCTAGATGCTTATTATAATATTGTATTCCCAATTGTAAATCCTTACTAGGTATCAGGAAGTATCCATATTATCAAGAGTTGGGCTTGATGAAGTGTGTGTGTGTGTGTGTGTGTGTGTGTGTGTGTGTGAGTGAGAGAGAGAGAGAGAGAGAGAGAAACTTGAGTAAATTGTTATCAAAGATAGCTTCGGTAGAATTTTTCATTAACAACACTTCATGAGTTCTTAACCATTTATTTATTATCTTTCAGAACAAAAGAGATGAACACCTACTAAAAAAGAGAAATGTTCCCCAAGAAGAAAGTTTAGAGGATTCAGATGTTGATGCTGATTTTAAAGCAGTAAGTTACCTTGTTTTTATAAAGTATCTTTAAAATAATTTTTCTTTTTGTTTTGTATGGTTTATTGAGACATGGTCTCACTATGTAGTCCAGCTGACCTGGAACTCACTTTGTAGACCAGGTGGTCTCATTCACAGAGATCTGCTTGCCTCTGCCTTCCAAGTGCTGGGGAGGTGGTTGCCACCATGTTTGGCTCTTTAAAATAATTTCCATTAGAGAGCTGGAGAGATGGTTCAGCAGTTATGAGCACTGGATACTCTTGGAGAGGACCCAGGTTCCATTCCCATCACCCACAGCTAACAGCTGCTGTCCCTAACTACAGTTCCATAGGATCTGATGCCCTCTTCTGGCTTCCAGTGGCATTGCACACATGGTTGTACTTAACATACATTGAGGGGAAACATCCATATACATAAAATAAAAATAAGTCAGTAAAAATTTTAAAATAATTTCCATTGTAACCAGGAGAACTTTAAGAACATTTTGGTAATGATAATTATAAGGTATATTACCTCATCACTTTTTCAGATAGACAACATAGTTTTATTAATAAACTCGGCTGAATTGTCTTTTTTTCTTTTTAAGCAAAATGTAACACTAGAAGCTATATTACAGGTATGTTATTAATTTAAATTATCATTTTGAAATCTTTTGAAATAGTTTTATTTTTAATGTCTGAAATGTACGTTTGGTGTTGCAGAATGCCACAAGTGATAACCCAGTGGTCCAGTTGAGTGCCGTCCAGGCAGCAAGGTAGGTGCTGATTTGTCTCTCAAGTGTCTTTGCTGACACCTGCAAGGTGGTAGTATATTATGCTGTTCGTTGTTTGAAGACTATAGCAATTAATTTCTTGTATTTCTTTTCTGTAGAAAACTATTATCTAGTGATAGAAATCCACCAATTGATGACCTAATAAAATCCGGGATTTTACCAATTCTAGTCAAATGTCTAGAAAGGGATGACAAGTAAGTATGAATTTACTTACTCACTTTTTTAGTTAACTTAAGATGTAAACTTGTTCTTTTACTGAGGACTTCAATGTTGTCTTACATTTGTTATGCCTGGCGTTGTTTTGAGTGAGGTTCTAGGGTCCCAACTTAGACCTTGAGCATATAAGGCAGATGTTCTGCCACAGAGCTCTGTCCCCAATTCTGTTTTTTTTAGATGACATATATTTTTATGTAATTTTCTTACTCTGTGATAGTATTCAGTGGATCTAAAATGCTACTCTTTAGTTTCTGAAGTCTGTTTATATTTTATTGGAAATATTTAACCCCTAGATATTGCTTGTTCTCTTTTATGTATATATTCATTTACATAATATGTATATATTCATTGTTCATTAGCTATGTTTTTTTGTTAGTTTTTTTTGTTTTTGTTTTTTGATGTTTTCGAGACAGGGTCTCCCTGTAGCCCCCAGCTGTCCTGGAACTCGCGCTGTAGACCAGGTTAGCTTTGAACTCACAAAGATCCACCTGCCTCTGCCTCCTGAGTGCTAGGATTAAAGGTGTGCGCCACCACGCCTGGCTGTTAGTAATATTTTTAAACAACACAAATAGTATTTGAGTCACCGTTTGCTTATGAGTCTATATATAGATTAACCTCATGACTAGTCAACATGAATGGTTTCCAGAACTAAGGCTCTTCCGTACTCTGGGACTATTCCCGCTGATCCCTGATCCTCTGTGTGGTCTTTGATAGTGCTCCACCAATGATTAGTTGTCCCCTGTCATGTGCGGAGGCAGGCTGGACTTGGAGAGGACAAGGGAGAAAAGACCGCTTACTGGCCCCATTTCCATTTGTGTATAGACCTGTCTCGGAGCCATGTCTTAAACTTCATCAGTTTGAATTAACTGGGAAGAATGTAAGTTTGAACTTAAATTTTCTAAAATGAATACTATTTTTATATTTAGAACATGTAGACTGAAACAATATTTTGCTAAGTGTTTAAGAAAATTTCAGTTGATAGATTTAAAATAGTGGTATGTAAATTTTGCCACTAAGGGCTTTTGTTATTTAAAAATACCTTCTGTTTCTACAGTGTGCCACAACACTCCCTCCTACGTGGAGGTCCTTAACCTCTTTTTTACTGTCATATATTTTCTATAACAAGGTTTATTTAAATAAAACTAAGTTTTATTCAGCTATTAAAAGATTGACTTGTGCTTACATCTGCCACTAAGGCTCTCTTTGCTCTTGGTTTCCTTCTCTGGTCCTCCCACTCCATCACTTCTTCCCACACAGACTCCCTTTTAAGGGGTGTATGTGCATGTGAGACAGCACATACGCAGGAAAATAGGCTAAAATGTACAATGTAAAATGTATGGCTTAATGAATAATTGTACAATAGACCCAAAACATGAATAGAAATATTTCTCATGGAAAATTATGTTATGGCATAAAAGATTATGTTTAGACTTCAGAGCCATATAGACCCTGGTTAGCATCCAGGGCTTGGCGTTTACCAAACCCAAACTGGTTTCTGACCCCGAGACACTAGGTGGCTGTAGGGAATGTACATAATTTATGCAAACTCACCTATATTGTTTATTTACTGATTCAGCTGTTTTTCTGTATCTCACCTCTTTTTTCACGTGACCTCTCCAAAGACTTTCCTTGGTTTTATAATCTTAGTATTTTTTTTACATCTTTCTATTATTTATGGCCCACATTTCCAATATTTTCTCAGACCCAACATCTTAATAATTCCTCCCATTTCCAGTCTAGGGCAATAAATATCACTTGACATTTTCTGTCATATTGTTCTTTTTACCCCCCCCCCCATCTGCCTGCTTCCCAAGGGCTAGGACTAAAGGCATATGCCCATCACACCTGGCTCTTACTCCCCTTTCGGTAGCACCTCACTTAATATACCTTTAGAGTAAATTCCAATTCTTGAAGCCTAGGATGTGAGATGCACACCTCTTCCTACCCTCTAACATATGTACGCACATACATACATGTGCGCACACGCACACACACAATTTTATTTTTGCATATCTCTTTGGCCTCAGCTCGCTTAATATCTGTTTCTTATCATCCAGACATATTATTCTACCCATGCTATCATTTTTTTTTTTATGTCCAGTTCTGTCTGCCTTTGGAAAGAAAGAAAATTTAGTTTTCAAATTCTTTGTTAGAGCTTCTATGACTATCCCAAATTAAAATATCGTGTCTTATCTGCAGAATTATTCAGCCCTGTAATAGCTATAATATGTAACCCAGATGGTATAGTATAGTCAAATTGGGGTCCCAGCTTTAAGAATAGTCTGGAGGCTCCAGTTGGGATTAAAGTGAGATGTTGGATGGCCTGAGCTAGCATAGTGATACCAGATTACTCTGTAAATGTAAGGACTATTCATTCAGGAGGTACAATTATCATGACTTTCATTAGATGTCTGTGGGTGTGGGAGGAATCAAAAGACTTGATGATTGGCTAAATACTCAACTACTAGGGGACATAAAGAAGCAGGTTTGTAATGATTGGCTTTGGGAAGCAGTCAGATGTTCAGTAGAGATGTGCAACAGGTATTTGGATATAACAAGGTGAAGTTCAAGGACCAGGTAAGATGGATATTTATTTAAGTGGTATTATATGTCTAAACATATTTTACATTTTTTTAACAGTCCTTCATTACAATTTGAAGCTGCTTGGGCACTAACTAATATAGCGTCAGGAACTTCTGCACAGACTCAAGCTGTTGTACAGTCCAGTAAGTCAGACCCTTACATCTTTTGATTTGGATGATAAGTGACTTTTATAACATTTTGAAGTCTCTTTATAAATTTTTATGTTACTTTGATGATTGTTATCTTTTCCATAACTGTCATTAAACTGTCCTAAAATAATTTTAATTTTTCTATGGTACCCAAAGAAGAGTAAACAATCCATGCTTTGGGGTAGAGACCATCCCCTAACAACAGAACTTAAACAGGACTTTATTTTTTACACTTTCTCAGTGTGCTGAGTAACTCAGGCCTTTCATGTTAAAGAATATGCTCTTTTACTTTTTTTTTTTGAGATTGGGTCTTGCTGTGTTTGCAAGTCTCGCCGTTACATGTGCTGTGTAGCACTAGTCTAACCTTGAACTCCAAGATACTCCTGCCTCAGCTTCCTGAGTCCTGGGATTAGCAGTTTGAAGTATACCTGGCTCACATACAATAATAAGTTTTTGCTTATTTCAAGATACTATTGATTTGGTGACTGAAACTAGCACAGCTCTGAATTTTCTGATTGCTGTTAATTGTAATAGAGATCACATTTTAGACTGGGGCTTTAGTAGAAACTAGGAGGTACAATTTAACAAGAATCTTTTGGGGGGGGGTTGTCTTTGAGACAGGGTCAAAACATTGACCTGACACTCCCTAAGTAGACTGCTCTGGCCTTGAGCTAAGATCCTCCTTCCTCTCCCTTCTGAGTGCTTCAACTAAAGATGTGTGCAGTCATGCTCACAGAGAGTGCTTTCTTTTCATTGTGTATTTCTTGGTTACCTTTTATGGTAAAAATGTAATTCCATTCGAAATTTCACGTTATCACTGATGAGAATGTAAAATGGTTTTTCAAAAGTTAAAATAGAGTCACTGCCCTACAATTCCGTTCCTAAACAAACCAAGAGAGGTGAAACATCAATGTAAGAGTCTGTGCACAGCACCATTGTTCATGATTATGAAGGTGTGCCACATCATGGACGACCTCAAAAAAGACGTTACATTAAAGAAGCTAGACACAAGAGTCACATGCAGCATGATTTCATTTCTCTGAAATGCCAGAGTAGGCAAATCTGTAAATAGAGAGAGCAGATATTTAGTGCCCAGGGCAGAGCACTGAATAGCAAGAGGGTAGATAGTCAGTGATTGCCAGTGGATTTGAGATTTCTTTGAGGGGTGATGGAAATGTGAAATTATATTGTAGCAGTGACTCTACAGTTCTACTTAAGAACTACAAAGTACTATTTATTATATACTTATAAATTATATTTGAAGTATGAAAAGTAAGTTGTTTTATTTTTTATTTTTTAGTAAGTTCTTTTAAATAAGAAAGTTTTGTAAATAATGCAGGTACTGCACAGAGCTAAGCATCCTAGAAATAGTGCAGACATTTAAGAAAGAGTGATCTAGCTTACTCTGACGGCCTAATGTGTAAGCTCTGTACAGTAAGAAAGACTGTTTTTTTTTCAGTCTTTTTGAGACAGGGTCTTCATGTAGCTCTGGCTGTCCTAGAACTCACTTATATAGACCAAGCTGGCCTTGAACTCACAAAGATCTTCCTGCCTTTGCCTCCCAAGTGCTAGGATTAAAGGCGTGTGCCACCACGCCCAGCTGATTATTTTTAATTTTAAGGTAGAACCTGATTAATCAGCTCTGGTTAATCCTGCATTACATTGAATAAAGTATCATGGTTTTTGTTGTTGTTGTTGTTTGGTATTTTTGAAGACAGGGTCTCCCTTTAGTCCCAGCTGGCCTGGAGCTTGCTCTGTAGACCAGGGTGGCCTTGAATTCACAGAGATCCGCCTGCCTCTGCCTCCCAAGTGCTAGGATTAAAGGCATGCGCCACCAGGCCATGTTTTAAGGCTGCATGTTTAGGATAAGAACTGTTTTGTTTTGAAAATGAGTTATAAGAAAGATTTTTGTGCTGCTTTTTTTTTGTTTTCAGTTGATGACATAATAGCAACCTTTAGGTACCGTTTGGTGGTGTTTTACTTAAATATTACTAGGGGAAAGTACTGAAATTAGTTATTTTAGGTATCTTTGCTGCATTTATTCAATGCACTGTGATTGGACAGCTGCATTGTGCACTTGACTCCATATTGTATTGACTTCCTTAGTTTGAAAGCTGTAAATTAACCAACATTTTTTTCCAGTATAAGTATTATTTTTTCTTTTATTACAGATGCAGTGCCACTTTTTTTGCGACTTCTTCATTCACCACATCAGAATGTTTGTGAACAAGCAGTGTGGGCTTTGGGAAACATTATAGGTAAGTTGAATTTAGGTTTGAAAAGACTCCAGTTCAGAATCTTAATTAACTTTTTTTTTTTTTCCTACATTGGCATAGCATTACATACTATGTTTCCTCTGAATTTGATGTGAGTGGAGTATATTCTTGCCTCAATATTTTTAAGGTAGTACCTCTTAGGTATAAAAGTAGAAAAGGATATACAGTTTGTATCAGTAGTGGTAAATGAAATTCGTGTTGCCCAAATCAAAATCGAGAGAAGCAAATCTTGGCATCTTCAGTGATGGTGAGGAAACATAGCGCATCAGTGTCCGAACACAGCCATTGCGTACATTTCAAACTTCTCATCCTGAGTGATGGTGAGGAAACATAGAGCATCAGTCCCAACACAGCCATTGCATACATTTCAGACTTCTCATCCTGAGTGTTAATTTTTTTAAAATACAATTTTCATTTCTGTAGGTGATGGTCCTCAGTGTAGAGATTATGTCATATCACTGGGAGTTGTCAAACCTCTTCTGTCCTTCATCAATCCTTCCATTCCCATCACCTTCCTTCGGAACGTCACATGGGTCATTGTCAATCTCTGCAGGAATAAAGACCCCCCACCGCCTATGGAGACAGTTCAGGAGGTAAATGAAGCATTGTAAAGGCTAGATGGTATACTTTCCCATGTTCCCTATATTTATGCTTTAGGTGTTCATGCATAGGGAAGGAAATAAAGGATGGACTGATTTCATTGCAGGTGTGAGGGTTTTGTTTTTGTAAAGTTATATACCATATTTAATTACTCCTGTGAAGTAAAAGTTGAGTGCTATTCAGTAGCAAAAAGTATGTCAATCCATTCTCATGCTTATTTCTATGACTATTTTTATTGAGAAAACTCAAATTCATTTAAGGAAGTAGGAAAAAGTAATTTTACTATCTTGCTTTACTGATTCAGTGCTAATAGGAGGTTGTTGTGTATAAAACTAGTGTCTTTAAATGAATTTATATTGTTTCTTGATTTCTGACAAAATTAGTGTGCCTAGAAGTGTGATAGTCCTTAAATTCAAAAGAATCCTGGAAAACCTTTATCCACTTGATTGCGTTAAGGATTATTGACTGTGTCTTTGAATCCAGTGTCTGTTACCTGCTTCCCTTGTTATACTGTGGTAGTTACTGTGATTTCCCTGAGGAGGGATTTGTTTAAACTGCTCCTAGATTATTAAAAAATATGTAAGTCCTAAGTTCAACAAGCCTTTATGCTTTTACTGGATATAATTTTTTTCATTAAAGCTGAGGTCAAAAGCTTTCATTTTACTTAAGTAGCTTATTGAATAAAAATTTAGGTAATGAGGGCCAGGCATGGTGGTACACACCTTTAATTCCATCAGTCTGGAGGCAGAGGCAGGTGGATCTCAGTGAGTTCCAGGCCAGCTTGGTCTACAGAGCAAGTTCTTTCTTTTTTTTTTTTTTTTTTTAATATTAACTTTTTTTTTTTGCTTTTTTTTATTATATATATTTTTTGTACAAGACTACATAGCAAGTTCTAGACCAGCCAGATCTATATAGTAAGATCCTGTCTCAAAAAAACAAAACAGAACTAAAAACAAAACCCCCAAAATTTAGGTGGTAACAATGTGAAGAGTGACTTTTTTCTTCCCAAACTTTAATTTTATAGTTGTGTACTAACTGTTCAATTTTCATTTGATGTTTACTTGCATGTTTTAATCAGACACTTGAAATATGCTTTTTGGCTTTTCAGATAGAATTTATCAGGTCGTCATTGTCCTAATAGATATTCAGACAAAGTTCTCATTGCTTTTCAAATAGTATTTACTGGTTTTTGGGTCTGTTTGTTTTTATTTTAAAAAACCATGTCTGTTTTTCTTCTTTTCTCAGATTTTGCCAGCTTTGTGTGTCCTCATATATCATACAGACATAAATGTAAGTAAAAAAGAAGTTTAGGTGTGGAATTTGCTCTTGATGGGACTTAGAAGGGTTTTTAAATAAGTGTCAAAGTATAGTATATCAATGCCTCAAGGTCCCACAACGTATAAATTTGTGTGTTCATGTATACATGCATACATACATACATACATATATGAGAATGAGATAAAGATTAAAGTAGATTGACCCAATTTATTTTAATTTTAGTGTTTTTCTTTTTAATTTTTTATGTGCATGTTTTGTCTGCCTGTATGTAAGTGCACCCATGTATTCAGTGCTACAGAGGCCAGAAGATGAGGTTGGATCTCCTGGAACTAGAGTTATGGATGGCTGCCACTATGTGGGTGCTAGGATTCAAATCCAAGTCTTCTGCAAGAGCCATCTCTCCAGCCTCCTAATTTATATTTTAATTATTCAGGCAGCAACAATGCTAATTTTAGTGATACTATAACATGCATATAGTTAATTTATTTGTATTACTATTAAGGACAGTATTTTCTTTTACTGCAGTTTTACTTATCAAAGTTTCAGCTACAATCTGAAAATATTAGACAAGAGATTTCAGGAATAAATAATTCATTTGTTTTAATATATTTATAGTGTATTTTATAATGTAAGGTTTTTAACTACTTATTCTGCCTAATTTATAAATTTTTTTCAATTTTTTTCTTTTCTTTTCTTTTTTGGTCTTTTGAGACAGGGTCTCCTTATAGCCCCAGCTGGCCTGGAACTCACTCTGTAGACCAGGCTGGCCTGGAACTCACAGAGATCCGCCTGCCTCTGCCTCCTGAGTGCTAGGATTAAAGGCATATGCCACTACGCGTGGCTTAAAGATGGTTCTTAGCCACCATGTGGCTGCTGGGGATTGAACCTGGGTCCTCTGCAAGAGCAGTTGGCACTCTTACCCGCTGAGCCTTTTCTGCAGCCCCTAATTTAGAAATTAAACTATCATAGGTATATATGTGTATGAAAACACACACACACACACACACACACACACACGCACACACGTGTATATATAGGGGTTTTGTATTATTTGCTGTTTTAGGTATCCACATGGGTTTTTGGAACTTGTCCCCCAAAGATTTGGAGGGAGGGCTGCTATAGTACTAATATTTATAAAATGGTAAGATTTATAAAGTACTAAGGTCATATAGTGATAAGTATAATAGAGGAGTAACCAAACTGATACACTGCAGAAGCCCAGATCATTTTACCTGACAAAAATAGAAAGCATCACCAAGAAAGTCACATTCGAAATGAGCACTATAAAAGACAGACATGGTGACACACACTTTAGTCCTAGCACGTGGGAGAGTCAGAACCTGAAGGCCAGCCTGAGACACCTTGTCTCAAACAAACAACAAAACTGTAGCATTATAAAGAGAAGGAAATTCTGACAGAAATAGTAAAGATGATGGTATTTATTGAGGGTTTAAAATATGTCAAGCACTTCTCATATGTTAACCCATTTAATCTATGAAAAGTCCTATTAGATTTTTTTTTTCTGGGAGGGGGTGTCTTCCTTTAGTCTTAGCTGGCCTAGAAATCGCTATGTAAACCAGAGTGGCCTTGAATTTACAAAGATCTGCTTGCCTCTGCCTCCCGAGTGCTGGGATTGAAGGCATGCACTACCACCTCCATTGAGATTGGTATTTTTTTTTTTTTTTATTATGAGTATGAATGTACTGTCTGCATTGTAGGCTGGTGCACCTGTGTCATGCAATGCCGCAGAGATCAAAAGAGGGTGTCACTGGAACTGGAATTAAAGACGGTTCTCAGCCACCATGTGGGTGCTGGAGATCGAACCCAGGTCCTCTGCAAGAGCAGTTGGTGCTCTTAACCGCTAGGCCATCTCTCCAGCCCCAAGATTGGTATTTTTTTTTTTTTTTTTGGTCTGAAGTCCTATAACTGGTGTGAGTTGTTTTGGGGTTTGGTTTGGTTTTTGGTCAGAGTGAGAGTCATTTTGGGACTACAGGGAAGGTTACTGAGAATTTGAGACTACTTGGAGGTTTTAGAGCATACAAGTAGATGATAACCCAATAGCTTGACTTGGGGTTAATTTGCAGGGTCTTGGATGACTTTGCTAGTAATCAGCACTGAGCCATTGGAGATTTTTAGGTGGAGGAGTGATACATGTCTATGTATTACACAGGAGTACCATTATTTGTAACAGCAGATAGCTTGAGAAAAGGTATGCTGGACATGGTGGAGTGGGAATGTTCTATGTAGGCAAAGCTGTTTTCCTGTCATAGTGGGCTGAAGGAAGTTGATGAAGGTGTGAACTTGAGCTAGTAGTAATAGGAAAAGTTAAAGAAGGAGAGTTTTATTAGTATATGAGGGATTGATGAACACCTGGGCATTGAGTAAGATGGCATAGGAGAGGCTATATTAAGAAGGAGTGCTAAAGATTGAACCTTAAGGAATTCCTTGCATTTGAGCCTTGGAAGCAAGGGAGGAAGAACCAGCAAAGAAATGTATGAGTGTATTATAGTAGATGCTAGAGCCAACCCTCTAGTGTATTGTAGTAGATGCTAGATCCAACCCTCTAGTGTATTGTAGTAGATGCTAGATCCAACCCTCTAGTGTATTGTAGTAGATGCTAGATCCAACCCTCTAGCCACCTTTCTCCTAGAAATCAGACCATCATCATATCATTCTCCCATCCCCACCCCACTGTAGTTTGTCCCTTACAATGAAGAACTGCTAGGCACCTACTGTGACTCGCTTAGACAGGAAGCTGCTCAGGAGTTACTAGGAAAGCATGCTGTGCTATGGCCTTGCAGTCCAGCCCCCTTGCAACTACAAGATGGGTTTATGTCCTGCCTAGTGCCTGCCTCTTTGCCTAGGCCAGGCCAGACTAGATGGAGTGATGGAAAGCCTACCTATCCCTCGGGAAACCGACAGGGATTATTTATTTATTTATTTATTTATTTATTTATTTATTTATTTATTTAATTTTTGGTCTTTTTGAGACAGGGTCTCACTTTAGTCCCAGCTGGCTTGGAGCTCACTATGTAGACCAGGCTGGTCTTGAACTCAGAGAGATCCACCTGCATCCTGTCTCCCAAGTGCTGGGATTAAAGGTGTGCACCACCATGCCTGGCTGGTGGGATTTTTTTTAAGGCTCTTTCTTTCAGGATTCCTGTCATGCTGTACATGTTGGCTGTCTCTCCTTACGAAACTCTTTGGCATTTGAAGGGAGGTTGGTGTTTCTCTCCTCCCTCTCCCTCTGTCTCTATCTTTCCCTCCTCATCCCTCATAATCTCATGTCAGCTCCTTCCCATGAACCTTCTGTTGCTTCTTTAAAATTTTTAACAATAGTTACAATTTGAAACAGATGAGGCAGAGATCATACAGTTGAAGACCCACCCAAGGTCTTGGATGCAACATTAGGGGTCACGTAGAATTTTCTTATGTAGCTGATAGTAAAGTTCAGAATTAGTGATCAAAATTGTATTGTGGATGGATAAGTCACATTTTATAAGGAAGGATTGTGGGATTGGGAAGCTAGATTGGTGGTAGGTTTTTGGTAGGCATGAAATATAATTAGCCAGCACTAGAGCTGAAGATTAGGAATAAGAAGGTGGGGAAGACTTGAGATCTTAGGTTAAAAATGTACTAGATTTGGCAGGCATGGTGAAAGCAAAGATGTCAACTTTCTGACTTGGATTCTAGGGTGGGTGCATCAGCAGACAGACAGCAGCAGGGAGTGGTACAGACAGCAGGAGGTAAGAATTTATGAGATGACAGCCAGCCAGTGAGAATGATGGAGAGTAGACAGGTTTGTGCACACAGGTGGGTTTAGACTTTAGACTATTGTCTGCTGTGAGGCTTTAGAAACAAAACTGTTTCATGTTGGGATCAAAGGAGAAGCTTGACCTGGTCAGTTCGTGTTTGTTTGCTTTTTATCTGTTGTGTTGCTTAAAGGGAATCTGCTGATGTAATTGTAGAGCATCTGGTTTTCTTGAGCTTTGTGAACTTGTTCACCTGTGGCTTGAGAGGCCTAGATAGTTTGTCATCTAAAAATCTGATACGAGCTTATTTTACTACCAATACAAAGGAACTGATTCAGTTGTAGCAGATTGGTTATGCACCGAGACTTGATTTTTAGTGCCAAGTGTTTTGGGCATTCCCAAGACCACCTCAGTTTGGAATATTTGCCAGAATACCCAGAACTCAGGAATTTATTTTCACCTTGTCATTTCTTACATCGAAATGATATAGACTGTAAAGTGAAATATAAAAGGCAGATAAAATAAGCTTAGGAAAAGCCAGGGCAGATACAAGCTTCCACTTGTCCTTCACTGAGTTGTGCAGATAGTCTTAGTTCACCTAGCAGAGATCGCGACATGTCAGAAGTACTGCCAGCAATCCCAGTGGTAGGGAAAGGAAGACAGGAGGATTGAACTTAAGGCCTGGGGCTGAATAGTGTGACAGTGCCGTAAAACTGTGTAAAACACTGTGTGTGTGTGTGTGTGTGTGTGTGTGTGTGTGTGTGTAGGAGAAAAAGAGAGAACTTTGTAGCTTACCTTTCCCTACAAACTTTGGAGATATTTTTGTAGAAACCCCACTGAAAACCAATTTCAGTCTAGAATCCTTGAATATTTCATTATCTGAGTCTGTATATATTACTTAGGAAAAAATGGGGTTTTGCTAATAGTAGGAGATATTTAATGCAAAGTTACATTCTTTTAGTTGTCTAAAACATCAGAGGGTAAGCCAAAATATTTTACTCAGGTTTCTATTTTGTGGGCATAGTTAGTTCGGGTCTTCCGTGAATTTTACAACTGCTAATAATGGCATTGAGTACTTTTGTGCATTTTCATATTAGAGGTATTTTTCTTGGTGTATTCCTAGGAGCAGGGTTGTTGGGTCCAAATAGATTTTTAATTTTGTCGCATATTTTTGAAGTCTCTAATTGGAATCTGGGCCATTCTGCTTCCCAAGCTACTGCTTGGGAAAAAAAAACCAAAACATTTATTTTTCTTTTATGTGTGTGAGTGTATTGCCTGCATGTATGTAAGTGCACCCATGTTGTGGAGTGCCCATGAAGGTCAGGAGAAGGCATCACATCCCTTGGATGTATGCGTGTATGTAAGTGCACCCATGTTGTGGAGTGCCCATGGAGGTCAGGAAAAGGTATCACATCCCCTGGATGTGTGCATGTATGTAAGTGCACCCATGTTGTGGACTGCCCATGGAGGTCAGGAGAGGGCATCACATCCCCTGGATGTATGCATTTATGTAAGTGTATCAATGTTGTGAAGTGCCCATGGAGGTCAGGAGAAGGCATCACATCCCTTGGATGTATGCGTGTATGTAAGTGCACCCATGTTGTGGAGTGCCCATGAAGGTCAGGAGAAGATATCACATCCCATGTATGTATGTATGTATGTATGCATATATGCATGTATGTAAGTGCACCCATGTTGTAGAGTGCCCATGGAGGTCAGAAGGCATCACATCCCCTGGATGTATGTATGCATGTAAGTGCAGCCATGTTGTGGAGTGCCCATGGAGGTCAGGAGAAGGCATCACATCCCCTGGATGTATGTATGTATGTATGCATGTATGTAAGTGTATCCATGTTGTGGAGTGCCCATGGAGGTCAGGAGAAGGCATCACATCCCCTGAAACTTGATTTCCCTCTGGCTCTGAGAATCTTCTTGCCCCCTCTTCTGCAATGATCCCTGAGCCTCAAGATCAGAAGTTTGATAAAAGCGTCCTGTTCAGGGAATGCTCTATAGCCTCTTGTTCTCTGCACATTGGTCGGTTGTGGGTTTCCTGTTAATCACCATCTGCTATATGAGGAAGATTTCCTGATGAGAGCTGAGAGATGCATTATTCTGTGGTTAGAGCAGTAAGTCATTAAGAATCATTTAGTAGCTAGAGGGATGGTTCAGCAGGTGAGAGAATTGGCTGCTCTTGTAGAGGACTCAGATTCAGTTCCCAGAACCCGCTTGGCAACTAATGACTGTCTATAACTCCAGTTCCAGGGAATCCAGTGCCTCTATCTGCTCCCTCACCCAACCCTCACTCTTTGTCTTTTCAAGATAGGGTCTCCCTGTAGCTCCAGTTGTCCTAGAACTCACTCTGTAGACCAGGTTGGCCTTGAACTCACAAAGATCCGCCTGCCTCTGCCTCCCAAGTGCTAGGATTAAAGGCGCGAGCCCAACCCTCACTCTTTTCCCTCTTCTTAGCTCATATAGGCTTGGAATAGATCTAGACCAAAACTAATATTTTCTTTCTTGTATAGATATTTGAAATTGTGTTCTTTTGGCTCTTAGTAATGCTGATGGTGTAGGTTCTATGTAGTTTTATTTGCTATTTATTCCTCTATATGCTTTCTTGAGGGCTGTGTGAATTTAGGTAGATGCTGTTATTCTAGGGCAGGGATGTGTCTTTAATTGGGATGTCCTAACAGAAAGATTTCTGGGTTCCCATATGATGAGAATAGTTTGTGTATTCCTTTGCGAAGACCATAGGAAACCATAGCCAGGCTCCTTGAACCTAAACCAAGTCACCAAATCTCAACCTACTGTTCTGTTTGGTTTTCTTCTTTTATTTGAATAGGGAGGGCTTGAGGGTCTCCTATAGCCAAGGCTGTCCTCAAACTCATTATGTAGCTAACGGATGACTTGAACACTTCTCCTTCTTCCACCTCTCAAATACTAGGATTGAAGATGTGCACGGTGCTCAGCTCAGCATGGTTTATATTGCATGATTTTTATTTGAGGGCCTGTGTTAAAGCCAAGTCATTTCTCTAACCTGTTTACTTTAGTGGTCTGAATTTTATTTTTTTGATCTTTTCGAGACAGGGTCTCCCTGTAGTCCCAGCTGTCCTGGAACTCACTCTGTAGACCAGGCTGGCCTTGAACTCACAAAGATCCGCCTGCCTCTGCCTCCTAAGTGCTAGGATTAAAGGTGTGCGCCACCACGCCCAGCCTGGTCTGAAAATTTGTGTTGGATGTATTTGAAAACCAGTAAAATGATTATTTTGAGGTCTTCTAGACTTGAAGTAGCACAGTGTATTGGCCTCACACTGACAATAGAGGATATGATATAATGGTTTTAGTGTCTAGTTTTTGGGCCCAGGGAGAATTTTCTGCTTATTTTAATTTATTTGTTATTGTGGTGTGTGTGTGTGTGTGTGTGTGTGTGTGTGTGTGTGTGTGTGTGGCGCATGCTTGAATACTGTACATGTGAAGGTCAGAGAACCACTTTGTGGAGTCTCCTTTCCTTCAACCTTTTCAAGTCTTCCAGAGATTGAACTCAGACCGTGTCTTGCCAGCAAGTGCTTTATCTGTTGAGCCATCTCCCTGGTCCATGATTTTTATCTATCTGGTATTCAAAATCAGAAAGTAGAAAGGAAGTGTCCCATGTCTGTCTACATCTTTATGAAGAGTGATGGGGTTAAGTGGTGAGAGAAAGATGAAATGTGTGCCATTTAACAGATCAGTCACATGTACACAGATGCCATTGCCACGAACTGAAAACATACAGTGGGCTGTTTTTCTTTCTACCCCTGTAGATTCTCGTAGACACTGTTTGGGCTCTGTCCTACCTGACAGATGGCGGTAATGAGCAAATACAGATGGTCATTGATTCAGGGGTGGTGCCCTTCCTTGTGCCACTTCTGAGCCACCAGGAAGTAAAAGTTCAGGTAAGTATTTTTTTCTGATGTAAAAGTATATTTTCCATAACCAGCTAATTTATACACCCAGGCTTCAGTTATGTCTGTCAGTACTCATCCTCGAGATTACCCTTGCTTGTCTCCTCAGCCAGGTTTGTAGATTTCAGTTCTTCACTGAATTTCAGAGTCATATATCTCCAAACATTCCATTGTCATTTCCTCCAGACAGAAATGAAAGCACTCATTGCCTTTCTTCCAGTTTCCCCTTTCAGGAGACAACATGGTCTATGTTGGATCCTAGATTCCTCATTTCATTCTCCTTCTGTTACCAGATTCTTTTATTTCTCATTGTATTTGTTTATTTGTTTGTTTGTTTGTCTTTTATTTACTTACTTTGGTCTTTTCGAGACAGGGTCTCCCTGTAGCCCCAGCTGTCCTGGAACACACTCTGTGGACCAGGCTGGCCTTAAACTCACAAAGATTCGCCTGCCTCTGCCTCCCAAGTGCTAGGATTAAAGGCGTGAGCCACCACGCCTGGTGCAGTTCTCATTTTAAATGTCCAATCTGTCTCCTTAACTTACTACTTTCTCAGATAATTACAGTAGCCTTCAAATGACACAAGCTCTGTCTCCTGCTCTGGTTAGGGAGGCACTGTTAGATTTACCCATCACACTTCTATCAAAGTGTTTTTCTAAATGCAAATGTGTGGCTGCTCAGGCCTATACTACTAAATCTCTCTGTAATGCCAGTTTGAAATGGAACTTTGAGTTTTTTTAAATTTCCTTTTAATTAAAATAAATTTTTTTTTCAATGTATTGTCTGCATGTAGGTCAGTGCACCTGTGTCGTGCAATGCCTTGGAGGTCAGAAGAGGGTGTTAGATTCCCCTGGAACTGGAGTTAAAGACGGTTTTTAGCTGCCATGTGGGTGCTGGGGATCGAACCCGGGTCCTCTGCGAGAGCAGTCGGCACTCTTAACCGCTAGGCTATCTCTCCAAACCCCTAAAATAATTTTTAAAATAAAATTATTGCTTAAAATTCAGGAATGATGAGGGTTTTTTTTTTATGGCTTTGTTGTAGGGGTGAAATAAATGTTGATCATTTCCCCTCCTCACATTTTCTCAGGATTATGAAAAATATAGTATCTGTTTCATTATTAGCATACTTAAAATATTCTATCTCCATCCCAGACTGCAGCCCTCAGAGCAGTGGGTAACATAGTGACTGGTACTGACGAGCAGACCCAGGTCGTCCTCAACTGTGATGTGCTGTCCCATTTCCCGAACCTCTTATCACACCCAAAAGAGAAGATAAATAAGGTGAGGCTGCCGTCTCTTAGTTTGTAGCTGTCTGCTGGTTGGTCTTCTGATGTTCTCTCCTTCAGGGTCTCTGCAGCCAAGGTGAGGATTGTTAAGAGACCACGGAATTGTCTCCTGTAAGTGCTACTTTCATCAACACAGAATAGAAAATATGTTGGACTGCTTACATTTTTTATTGGTTGAACAATAGAAATAATTAAATTAGAAACCAGTGTTGAAAATACATGTGAAGTGTCCCACTGAAATGGCTGGGGGTTTTGTGTTTTGAGATGGACTCTCACTGTAGCTCAGGCTGGTCTCAAACTTATAGAGCTAGATCCACCTGCATCTGCTTCGATGAAAGTCCCAGCACGCCTGGCAAATAGCTGACTTCTTTATTTTTAATAAACAAATTATTAAATTCACTACAAAATTAGAATGGACCTTTGGATGGAGTACCTAAATTCAAAGATCATTAAAAAAGTTCTTAAAATATAAGCTTATATACAAATTTATTATTAACTGTGCAAGTCTTTTATGTCTGACTTATTTCACATGGCATGTTTTCAGGGTTCATTCATTTGATAGCAAGTATAAGTTTAGTTATTTAGGGCGTATCTGTGCATATGTGTCATGTGTGTGCACCTGGAGGATCCAGGGCAACATTGGTGGCTTTCTCAGTTGCTCTCCACCTTCTGTTTTGAGGCAGGGTGAGCACTAGGGGTCCTCATGTCTCTGCCCCATCCTCAGCACTGGGTCTCACACACACATCCACACCACTGTACTTAGCTTTATCTGGTTTATGGGGATCCAAATTCAGGTACTCCTGCTTGCATGGCAGGAACTCTACCAACTGAGCCATATCCCTAGTCCTGACTTCAGTTCTGTGATGTGTGTTCCATATTTTCACATTCACCTGTTGGTTTGCAATGGAGTTGTTTTTACCTTGTGCATGAATAAAGCTGTAATGAGCAGTGGCATATCAGTACCATTTAACTCCTTGATTTCGTTTCCTTTCTGATGTGGCGACAAGTTGTTGGGTCATAGTAATTACATGGGACTTTTTGAGGAACCACCAGACTGTTTTCCCTAATGGGCTGTACTATTTTTACATTCTCACCAGAATATATTAGAGTTTCACCTTCTGTACATCTAACCAGCATTTATTTTTCACTAAAAAGTTACTATAGCCTCCTAATAGGTATGAAATAGTGTCTCCTTATAGCTTTAATTCACATTTACTTTAATGTAGTTTTATGTGCCTAAAATATCACCTTCCTCAAACTCAGCAGAATTAATCATTTATCTTTGTCATAACTTTTTCTATAGTTGCCCCACTATAATTTGACTTCTGTTATGTTTTGCTAGGGATTGAACCCTGGACTTCGTCCACACTAGAGAAGCACTCCACTGCTAGTCCATACACCCGAGCCTCTGTTGCTATTTGTGAACCTCTTGGCATGGATTCTTAAAGAAAACTTGTCATGTTCTAGGAGCTGGAGATGTAGCTGAGCAGTTAAGAGCACTGTTGTACTTCCAGAGGACCTGAGTTTAATTAATAGCAACCATGTCGGGGGCTTGTATCTGTCTGTGACGCTAGTGCCTCCAGTCTACAGGGACATGCACATAACCAAACACAGACACACATACACATAGTAGAATTAAAAAAAAATTTTTTTTTTTTTTTGGTCTTTTCAAGACAGGGTCTCCCTGTAGTCCCAGCTGTCCTGGAACTCACTCTGTAGACCAGGCTGGCCTTGAACTCACAAAGATCCACCTGCCTCTGCCTCCCAAGTGCTAGGATTAAAGGCGTGCGCCCCCACGCCTGGCAAAAAAAAATTTTTTTTAAATCACATTCTAGGGGTAAGACAGATGCCTCAGCAATAAGGCAAACCTGACAACCCAGATTGCATCCCCAGAACTCATAGAGTTATGGTAGAGTGAGAGAGCTGCAGGCTGTCCTCTGCTGTCCACACATTCGCAGTGGCAGGTATACACATGCACACACAAATAAGTGTTTGAAAAGATTACCTTCTGTGGATCCATTGTTCTGGTGAAGAGAAAGAAGTCAGACCCTCACGCTGTGGGAGGTTATCTTTAGATGTAGACCCTCATGCTGTGGGTGGTTATTTCTAGTTATTTCTAGAACTTAATGACTTGATTATTTTTCACCTCTGCATTTTAATTAGAGAATTTTCAAACCTATGAAAATTTTGCAGAACAGTGTAGTGAGCCCCCATTTAATATAAACACAGGTTCACAAGTTGTTAATGTCTTACCACAGTTGAACAATGGGTTAAATGTACAACTGTAGCCTGGCGTGGTGGGCCTTTAATCCCAGCACTCGGGGTAGAGGCAGGCAGATCTCTGTGAGTTCAACTCCATCCTGGCCTACAGAGTGAATTCAAGGCCTATAGGGAGACCCTGTCTCAAAAAGACCCCCAAAAAATTAAAAAAGAAAAAAACATAAAATTGTAGAGAAGAAAATTTGTACTTGACACTAGCATTACAGTAAGCCTGTTTGTGACATCTAAATCCTTTTATTAGTACTATGATATTTGTGTTACACAGATCCATTAAGAATAGATCCTGGGGCTGGAGAGATAGCCTAGCGGTTAAGAGAGCCGACTGCTTTTGCAGAGGACCTGGGTTCAATCCCCAGCACCCATAAGGCAGCTGAGAACCATCTGTAACTCCAATTCCAGGAGAACTCCAGTTCCAGGGGAGTCCGACACCCTCTTCTGACCTCTGAGGCACTGCACAACATGGGTGCACAGACCTGCATGCAGACAGTACATTCATACGCAATAAATAAATAAATAAATAAATAAATAAATAAATAAATAATCAATCTTATAAAAAAAGAGTAGATCCTAATTTCTGTGAAGTATTTGAATGAGTACACATTTTTGTGTATGTTGTACATGTATGCGCAGATGTGCGCAGAGGTGCGTGTACATGTGGAGGCCAGAAGGTGATGCCAGTTGTCTTTCTTGATCACTCTCCACATTATTTTTTGAGGCAACATCTCTGACTGAGCTTGAAACTCCTCGACTCCACTAGGCTGGCTAACAGATGAGCTTTAGAAGTGCACCTGTCTGTTCTCCAGTGCTGGGATTTACGTGGGTGCTGAACATACAAACCCAGGTCCCATGTTTCATAGCAGGCACTTAACCAGCTGAACCCTACCTCAACTTTTAAAACTGAGTGAATCTGGATTATTATTATTATTATTATTATCCCTCTTCTTATTTTTGGTCTTTTTGAAACAGGGTCTCCCTATAGCCTCAGCTGTCCTGGAACGTGCAGAGATCCACCTGCCTCTGCCTCTGCCTCCCAAATGCTGGGACTGCACCACCATGTACCACCATTCCTGGCTAATGTGAATCTTTTTTTTTTTTTTTAGACAGGATCTCCTTGTAGCCCCAGTTGTCCTGGAACTAACTGTAGACCAGGCTGGCCTTGAACTCATAAAGATCCGACTGCCTCTGCCTCCCAATTGCTAGGACTAAAGGCGTGCACCACCATTCCTGGCTAATGTGAATCTTTTTTTTTTTTTTTAGACAGGATCTCCTTGTAGCCCCAGTTGTCCTGGAACTAACTGTAGACCAGGCTGGCCTTGAACTCACGGAGATCCGGCTTAAAGATGGTTCTTAGCTGCCATGTGGATGCTGGGAATTGAACCTGGGTCCTCTGAAAGAGCAGTCAGCACTCCCAATTGCTGAACCATCTCTCCAACCCCTAAAGTGAATCATTTTACTAAAAGTAGTTTGACAAAGTATTTGGAAAGTTCATTCATGTGATTACTGTTGCCTTTTTCAGAAGGAACTAATGCACAGAAATGTTAACTCCATTGATTTGGAGTTATTTGATTTGGTTTGTTCACTGCTGTATCATCATTGCTTAAATAATGCCCAACTTACAGTAGACATATAGACTGTTGAATAGATAGGTTACTGGGACACAAGTGTTATGGACAGAAGCTTCCTTACTGCTTATTTTAAGATCTGGGAGATCTGAACTCACAAGATGGCTCAATAAGTAGAAGTAAGTGCCATGCAAGCATGACAACCTAAGTTCAATCCCTGGAAGCCCACAGTGGAGAGAACTGACTCCTAGAAGTTCCATGTGCACTTGGTGGCACTCACATGCAAACAGCAGGCTCATACACATAGAATAGTAAAATGGGAGGTCTTGCATAACCTTTTTTTTTTTTTTTTTTTTTNGTTTGGTATTTTTTTTTTTGTTCCTTTAGTCCCAGCTGGCCTGGAACTCACTCTGTAGACCAGGCAGCCTGAACTCATAGAGATCCACCACTGCCTCTGCCACCTGAGTGCTGGGATTAAAGGCGTGTGACATGCCCAGCGCCAACTTTTTACATATGGATACTTTACTACAACTCAGATGATTTTGTTACTTTGAAATATAAAGTACTAGAAAAATCATAAGAACATTAAAGGTGCTTTATCCACTGAAAGTACCTCATTTTGAGACAGGATCTCCTTTTAGTCCCAGCTGGCCTGGAACTCACTCTGTAGACCAGGCAGGCCTTGAACTCATAGAGATCCACCTGCCTCTGCCTCCTGAGTGCTGGGATTAAAGGCGTGTGACATGCCCAGCGCCAACTTTTTACATATGGATACTTTACTACAACTCAGATGATTTTGTTACTTTGAAATATAAAGTACTAGAAAAATCATAAGAACATTAAAGGTGCTTTATCCACTGAAAGTACCTCATGTTTTGTTCACTACAGGAAGCAGTTTGGTTTCTCTCCAACATAACAGCAGGCAATCAGCAACAAGTCCAGGCTGTGATAGACGCTGGTCTAATCCCTATGATTATCCACCAGCTTGCTAAGGTCAGTCATAGTGTGAGTTTATTATTCCTCTTAATCCTTTATTATGAAGACTTTTTTGATAAACAATTCATTTTGTGACTTTGTTTTTAATCTTCAGGGGGACTTTGGAACACAAAAGGAAGCTGCTTGGGCAATTAGCAACTTAACAATAAGTGGCAGAAAAGATCAAGTAAGTCTGAAAAATATTTTGTCAGTGATTTCAGGAAGTACTCTCCTTCCTTATTTTAGAAGTTAACTGAATGTTTTAATCTCTGTACTTTATTCTTGGGGTGGATAATCACATAAATAAAAATTTCTTCTCTTTTATTGTCTAGGTTGAGTACCTTGTACAACAGAATGTAATACCCCCATTCTGTAACTTACTGTCAGTAAAAGATTCTCAAGTGGTTCAGGTGGTTCTAGATGGCCTGAAAAACATTCTGATTATGGCTGGTGATGAAGCAAGCACAATAGCTGAGATAATAGAAGAGTGCGGAGGTAAGGCTGAAGGAACGGCCCTGGACTCAAAAGTGCTACTTCCTTTGACATCAGTTCGTTAGAAAAGTACCACAGGTGCATTGTTGTTAAGCTGTTCTTTTGTTGTTCTTCACTCTGTATTAGCAAGAGGATTTAGGACACACTAATTATAGTTGTTTTCCATTGGTCTATCAAAAATATGTGAGGCAGGGCACTCATAAAGAAGTGTTTATTTAGCCCACAGTTTGGGGAAGTGAAAGGCCAATCAGGGTTGCACCCCCTTTTTTTTTTTCCTGCCTATGGCAAAGTACTCATAGCTGGAAGCACCAGAGCAGAATGCACGAGAGAGAAAATGCAGTAACAGTAAGGCAAAGGATTTGGAGCAGGTTCCGTCTCTCATGACAGCTCTCTTGTGAGAGGAAGCTAGTATCCCACAAAAGCTTTGCTAACCTATCCAAGGGCTAGACAGCCCAGAGCTAATCATGTCCCATTAGACACCCCTGTAAAGACTCGACCATCTCCCAGCCTCTCCAGGACTAAGCCTCTAGCGCAGCAAGCATTAGGAAATAAGCTATATTCAGATCACAGCATTCCTGTGGATGTCAGTGCAGGGCAGCGGATTCAAAGCCTGGTGAAGCACTAGAGTAGGCAGAAGCTTTGTTTAAACCATCTCCAATGCCTAGACAAGACAAGCACTTTTATGTGATTTGTGTTGCCCTGTGACTGCATGGACCCCATTGGGAAATGCTGTTCCACGTTGTTGGGAAAGATTAGTGATCACCTAGTCATGTATGTATTTTGTTTCAGTTCTATAAGTTATGAATTTTTTATGATTGCCACAACTACATGCTGAAGTCATGCTACAGAAGTTACTTTAAAATTTTAATGAAAAGGAAGTATTTAAAATACTGTCCTACTTGGTGAGAACATGGGAAGCATGTATTTCAAAATCCTGTTCTTTGAATATACCTGTTGAATGTGTCCTCAGGTGTCCAGACCTTAAGAAATGAGTTTCCTGGGGGTTGGAGAGAGAGGGCTTAGAGGTTAGGAATGAAGATGCTCTTCCAGAGGACCATCTACATCACATTCCCACACATGTACATATAATTAATTTAAAATAAAGTCTTGGTGCCAGAGAGATGGCTTCGCAGTTAAGAGCACTGGCTGGTCTTGCAGAGGACCTGGGTTCAGTCCCCAGGATTTGCATGGCAGTTAACAGACGTCTATAACTCTAGTTCAAGGGATTCAGTACCCTTTTCTGGCTTCTGCAGGTATTTTGTGACATGGGTGCGCATAGATACATGCAAGCAAAATACTCATACACAAAATAAAAACAAAAACCAAAAATAAGATATTTTTTCAAAACAGTTTTAATTAAAAACTTATTTTATCAAAGTATAATGATATGCTTTTTTTTTTTTTTTTGGTTTTTCGAGATAGGGTCTCCTTGTATCCCAAACTGGCCTGGAACTTGCTCTATAGACCAGGCTGGCCTTGAACTCACAAAGATCCACCTGCCTCTGCCTCCCAAGTGCTAGGATTAAAGGCGTGCGCCACCACACCTGGCAATGATATGCTTTTATGTTAACTGTTTGGATATTCTACCCTTTTAAACTTTTAGAGAAAACAAATGCAATTAGTATCATAAAGTACTTAAACCGGAAGGGTCTTTTTCATATATTTTATTATTTTTTTGTTTTGGGGTTTTTTTGTTGTTTTTTGGTCTTTTTGAGACAGGGTCTCCCTTGAGTCTCAGCTGTCCTGGAACTCACTCCATAGACCAGGCTGGCCTTGAACTCACAGAAATCCCCCTGCCTCTGCCTCCCAAGTGCTAGGATTAAAGGCGTGCGCCACCACGCCCAGCTTATTTTTTGTTTATGTATATGAGTGTATTGCTTGCATGTAGGTAGGTGCACTCATGCTATGCAATGCCTACAGAGGTCAGAAGAGAGCATCGGATCCCCCTGGAACTGTAGTTATAGAAAGTTGTTAGCTGGGCCGGGTGTGGTGATGCACGCCTTTAATCCTAGCACTTGGGAGGCAGAGGCAGGAGGATCTTTGTGAGTTCAAGGCCAGCCTGGTCTACAGAGTAAGTTCCAGGACAGCTGGGACTACCAGGGAGACCCTGTCTCAAAAAGAAAAAAAAAAAAAAAAAGTTGTTAGCTGCCATATAGGTGCTGGGAATCAAACTTGGATCCTCTGCAAGAGCAGCCAGTGCTTTTTAACCACTGAATCATCTCTCCAGTCCCTGGAAGATTCTCTTAAAAACAAAAAATGTTGTAGAGAGTTTTATCCAAAATTATGTAAGTAGTATTGATAAAAGAAAAATTAATATGTAGGTCATCATACTATTAATTTGCTGTTTATTGTGCTCTCATTTTCAAGATAATTAAAAATTAGTTTCACAGGTTTGTAGCATAACTGAGAATGTTTGAATAGTTACTGAACTCTTTCTCTTTAGTTTTAAAAGATATATTTGTTTCTATTGGAGTAATAATTACAACATGTAGTATGAGCTCATAAAGCATTTTCTATTTAGTATCATTTTCCCATTTGTTTGACTTGTATATTATGTTTTAAAAATCAACTATTTGAATATAATGTAAAAAAAATTTTAAGGATGAACATTAAAGCTTTAAATTTAAAAATTATGACTGAGCATGGTAGCACATGCCTTTAATCCCAGTACTCCTGAGGCAGAGAGAGGCAGGTCGATCTCTATGAGTTTGAAGCCATCCTAGTCTTCATAGTTTCAGCCCAGCCAGGACTGCTTAGTGAGACACTGTCTCAGAAAACCACCACCACAACAAAAATTTATAAATTTGTGTGTTTGGTGCATGGAGTAAACATATTGGAAGTACAATGAAAGGTTTTCTGAATTGAGCATGGATATTGACATCTGTAATAACACAACACCAGACAGACAGGAGCAGAAGGATTGCAAGCTCAAGGCTAGCCTGGGCTGTACCTTGTCTCAGAAAACAAACAGGGGCTGGAGAAATGGCCTAGCAGTTAAGAGTGCTGACTGCTCTTGCAGAGGACCAGGGTTTGATCCCCAGCACCCAAATGGCAGCTGAGAACCGTCTTTAACTCCAGTTCCAGGGGAATCCAACAACCTCTTCTGACCTCCACGGCATTGCACAACACAGGTGCACCAACTTACATGCAGACGAGTACACTCATACACATAAAAAAATAAATAAAATTTAAAAAAAGAAAACAAACAAGATTATTGTCATTACTGTTTTGAAAACCTCCCTTTTCTGTTCATTATGCTTCTAGGATATAAGAACCTATTTAGCCTTATTTATTTGTTTGTTTTTTAATATAAAGTTTTTTTATAAGTCATTAAGTTCTAAAAACTTAATTTTCATAGTCACAACATTCAGAAAACAGAAAAAGTAAGAGGTACTGTATGAAATATGATGATTATATTGGAACATTCTGGTGAGTTTTCAAATCTTGCATTGTCACTAACTTACCATGCAAAACTTGTTTTTGAGTGGAGAGAAGGCATAGTCTTAGAGTCATAGACTCTTCCTAATTAGAGTTTTGATTAGTATCACCTTAATTATTTTGGTATTTTTTTTATCAGGTTTGGAGAAAATTGAGGTTTTGCAGCAGCATGAAAATGAAGACATATATAAATTAGCATTTGAAATCATAGATCAATATTTCTCTGGTGATGATGTAAGTATGTGTTAATATGGTATGTCTGCATGAAAAATGAAACATAGATAATGCAGTTACTATTTTTCATTTTATTAATGTGAATTAATATTTTCTGTCAGACACTTTATTTTCTTAAATACTTTAATCAAACCTTCATTATAAGGTAAAATTATAAAAGCAGGTCTTGTTGAATTTGCATTCTATCAACTGGTAATAAATAATGATAGAAATGATCTTCAGATTATTTCTGAAGTACAACTGCAGATACAGGGAGCTTAAGAAAGGGGCACTTTTCAAATGCACTTTCAATTGTATTTAATTTCTTAATAAAGTTATTGCTTATTTACCCAGTCGTTCTAGGAACTATTCATATAGAATATCCCCTTATTTGTATAGATCGATGAAGACCCTAGCCTCATTCCGGAAGCAACACAAGGAGGTACTTACAACTTTGACCCAACAGCCAACCTTCAAACAAAAGAGTTTAATTTCTAAGGTCAGTTGAGTGCAGCGTCTTCCGTTCAATCTGAAGCAACACCAGATGGCTACCGAACTAAACAGCAGCAGCAGCAGCAGCAGAAGCAGCAGCAGAAGCAGCAGCAGCAGCAGCAAGGCTCCAGAACACTCATGCCTCTTCGTGTTGATGCTTCTAAAGCCAGCCATGTCTCAGTCACCTTGCAGTTGCCAAAAGTCACTTTCACATGGACTGTAAATGCAAATGCATGATTTCCTAAACTGTCCTAGAATTCTCCTTAACAATCTCAGCTGTCCTATTCTCCTGTCCCCTGGTGCCACATGCTGACAACTGCAGTCTCCAGTTAGAATAGTCCATAGCAGTGGCGCATCAGCTCCCCCTGATGCTCCTTTGGAAAATGGTACACTGTGGATCAAGACACTTGCTGTGATGCATATTCACGTTGGAAGACTCCAGAGGTGCAGTGTGATCTGAGCCTCCATCATTGTCCTCCACAAACATATTTTCATATTCTTTATGTGGAAGAATAGATTTTAAAGTACAAGCCAAATGATTTTCATTGGTGGAACTGACACACGCAAAAAAGTAACTTAAAAACAAGAAACTTGGTCATTGATTAAACAGATAAGTTTTTAAAAACTACTTTATCTACCAGTAATTGATGTGTTTATTATCTGCCTCAGAAGCCAGGGTTGGAGGAAGAACTTTAGATATCGATGGTAATGCTTTTGCCATTATACCTAATTTTTGAGAACAGCAAGCCCTATTTGACCACTCACTTCAGCCTGTGTGTTCCTGCTGTTTTGAAGTAATCAAATGCTGTGCATGGTATTCTACCTGAGCTGCAACCTGTTACAGACTTGAACTTCTGTATAAGTTGAAAGCAAGAGTCCCCAAATAGAATAAACAAATAAAAACAAAGTGGCAAAGGTCTAAAATACTCATTGGTAATGTTTTAAAGAAGTCTTGCTTTCAGCTTCCAGGAGTTAATATTTTTTTGTTTTAATTTGATAATTGGATATGGTTGATTTATATTGGGTTTAAACTGTGGAGCTTTCATGTTTACTGTAATTTAGTCTTAAAACATTTTTTACTTGGTAACCAGTGCTTTTGATAATGTGGTTGGCAACAAACCAGCAACTATTTAGAAGTATTATAAGACTTCATTCTTTGAGTATTGGGAAGTTCATTCAGACATCTTAGATCCTATTGTAAAAGCATCTGCACATGTTAAAAGATAAAATAAGGATCTGTATACAGGGATAATTACAGTCATTTAACTTAGCCTGATTTGCAGTGTTTTTTTAATTCTGCAAAATCCGGTATTACTATGTAAAGTCATTGCTTTTTGCAAATTGTCTGACCCAATTATTAATGAACGAATATGGATTTGAAAAATTTTAAACTAAGTAATTTGTGCTGTCGTAGAAATGGTTTTCTTGCTCTTATTTCCTATTTCCCAATGCATTCAAGTGAAGGGATAGAAATCTAAGCTAAGTTAGTTCTCAGATAGGGGGTGTATTTACTGTGATGAAGATGAGACAGATCCCATCAGAGCTTTGTGAATGAGCTGGGGTGTTTTCACTGGTAAACAACACATAGCAGGTGTGCATTCATTACAAATACATGTTTCTGCCAAGGTGGAGCCACTTTAAAGAGTGTGTTTTGTCTTGTATCCAAAGTGGATACAAGCGTATGTTTAATCTGCAAGATTTTTACTTGCTAGAGAATCTGTTTTAATATAGTGGTTTGGCCTCTGATTATTTATAGGTTTTATAAATTTTAGAATCAATTTCTCTTTAAGGTGGCTCAGATTTTTCAACTCTTGTGCACATAAAATTGAGTTGAAGTTCATTGTGCCTTTTTTCTTTACACAAATTTTCAGTTAAAGCTTCATATGGTAACTGCATCCTGTTCAGACACTAAAATTTGAAATTGTGTGGTATTCACTAAAAGTAGGAATAACAAAGTCAAAGTGAATTAAGGTCACAAACTTCGGTGAAACCCTTAAAGTCCAAATCTTCTCGATATTGTGAAGTGTCCCCCTTGCGGTTTAGTTTCTACTGGACTCTCCATCCTGATAGTCAGTTACCTTTTAAATTTTGCACACATCGAGATTGAAATCGGGCCTCTACTTTGATGACTCCTATTTCCTCGTGTTTTAAGTGCAAACTAACCTTTAAGTAATGTTAGTGTCAAGCAGCACAGACACACGTGCATCTGCTGATTCAGTTTGCTGTGACCTTACCAGTTTGGAATTGGAATTGCACCATTTCATAGACAAAGAAGACTAAATATATTGCTGCACTTTTAAGTTTTCAAAACAGTGTTTTAAAATTGCATTGTTTTTATTTTTTTTTAACTCAGTTAAAAAAAGACTAAAATGTTCTTTCAAAAGAGGCATCTAAACGTGTTCCTAATTTTGTATATGGGCTTAGGTTTTGTAACCAATAAAAAAGCTGCTATCAAATATGATAAAACATTGGAAGACTTATTTCTGAAAATAATTTCCTGGCTGTTTGCTGTATAGTTAAATTTAACTTTTGGAATTACTTTCAAATGTTGGCCACAGTGGTGATGAAGCATGAATAACTGTCAAAGTAGCTGACTTCAAATAACAGAAATGACTGTGGCACAGTCTGAAGTCTGGAAGTCTGAAATGAAGGCACAGGCCGGGCCAGGTTCTCTTGCTGTCTGAGCCTGGGAAGTTCCTTCCTAGCTTCGGGTGGTGGCGGTGGCCCTTGGCAGTCCTTGGCTTGCAGGTACATCACTCCATTCTCTTGCCTCTGCTGATACATGGCCTGATCCATGGCGTCTCAGATTGCAAACACTGTAATTTAGAAAAAGACCATTTATTTAAGAAGATGGTGTGATTCTGACTTTCCCAAAATAAACCAGTCCATCTTTAAGACCTGCCTAGCTCATGAAAACATTGACATGTAACAGGGCATAGCAGTAGGAGTGAACCTGAAAGTTTTTACTTGCTAGGTAGATGTGTGGCTCTAAATGAAATCTTGGATTAATTAGAACAAAGTAACAGCCGAACTTGTGAGCATAGGCAGATTTTTACTTTTGTATGTCGGCACTTCAAATTATTTTTAAAAGTGTGTAATAAATGCGATAGCACTCGGTCTTGCCATCATTTTCTTCACAGGGGGCATCTTTTCAGGGTGTTAATTGCTGCAGGTAAATCAGGAGCACCTTGCATTTGGAGGGTAGTGGTCTTTCAGCGATGGTTAGTTTTTTGTTTTGTGTGGTTTGGTTTGGTTTGGTTTGGTTTGAGACAGGGTCTCCTTATAGCCCCACCTGGCCTGGAACTCACTCTGTAGACCAGGCTGGCCTTGAACTCACAGAGATCCACCTGCCTCTGCCTCCCAGGTGCTAGGATTAAAGGTGTGTGCCCACCACGCCCAGCTTAAAGATGGTTCTTAGCCATGTGAGTGCTGGGAATCAAACCTGGGTCCTCTGCAAGAGCAGGTGGCGCTCTTACCTGCTGAGCCGTCTCCCAGCCCCATGGTTGGTATTCTTAGCCCCATGTTTTGACCCATAGTTAGTTTTGTTGTTTTGTCATTTTTGTTTTTGTTTTTTTTTTTTGGTCTTTTTGAGACAGAGTCTCCCTATAACCCCAGCTGTCCTCAAACTCACTATGTAGACTAGTCTGGCCTTGAATTCACAGAGATTGCCTGCCTCTGCCTCCCGATTGCTGGGATTGCAGGAGTGGACCACCACCCCAGCTCATGGCTGGTTCTTGAATTCTCTGGAGAATTTTAATTAACTCTGGGGGAAAGTAGTTGGTTCTGTATGTTAAGCTGATTCTGAAAAAGCTGACTCCAAAGAGTGCTCAGTGACCCACCACTCGCTTGAAGCTTAAAAGGAACTCTTCCTAGGCCTGGAGAGATGACGGCTCAGCAGTTAAGAACACTGACAATCCTTGCAGAAACCTAGGCTTGGTTTCCAGCACCCACATGGTGGCTAACAAACATCTGTAAGTCCAGTTCCTGAGGATCCAACACCCTCTTCTGCAGGCTCTGGGTGCATGTGGTGCACTTATTTATAATGCAGGCAGAACACTCATACACTAGCCTCAATCAACTGCTGTAGAAAACTGCTGAATGGAGGCAGCTTGCACAGTGACTGTGTTGTGTGAATAGTGGATTTTTCTCAGTGGTTTTCAGCAACTTCAGTTGAAGATCTTTTAACTTTTTTTTTTTATCCTTTAACTTCTTTAAGACCAGCTAGTGAAGAGATGAAAAGCATGTTTGGCAGAATGCATGAGCTCTGGTGGGGTGGGGGAATGGGGGGCGGGACATGGGTCTAGATTTGGTAAAAAAAATAAAAATAAATAAATTAAAAAAAAAAAAAGAACAGCTAGTGTTGCATTTCCCCCCTCCTGAAAACCACAGCATAGTTTAAAAATCACTTCTTGAGGCCCCCTCAAAAGACAAGTTTATTAAGTAATTAAAAGGAGAACAGGACTGAAGAGATGCTCAGCAGTTAAGAGTGCATACTGCTTTTCCAGAGGCCCTGAATTCAATTCCCAACAACCATATTGGGCAGCTCACAGCCACAGGGAACTCCAGCCCCTAGAGAGCCAGCCGCCCCTGCCTCTGCTCTGTGTGCACTCTTGCTTGTGCACATACCCACATACAGACAAAGATTTTAAAATAAAAACCTTAAAGTATTTTAATTTTTTAAATTTTTTTTTTTTTTTTTTTAGACAGGGTCTCCCTATAGCCCTAGCTGGCCTGAAACTTACTCTGTAGACCAGGCTGGCCTTGAACTCACAGAGATCCGCTTGCCTCTGCCTCCTGAGTGCTAGGATTAAGGGTGTTTGCCACCACTAAGTATTATAATTTTAATTTATTTTTATTTCTTTTATGTGTATGAATGTACTCTCTGCATGCAGGTCTGTACACCCATGTAGTGCAATGCCACGGAGGTCAAAAGAGGGCATCAAATTCCCCTTGAACTGGAGTCAAAGACTGCTCTCAGCTGCCATGTGTGTGCTGGGAATCGAACCCAGGTCCTCTGCAAGAGCAGTTGGCGCTCTTAACTGCTAGGCCATCTCTCCAGCCCCATTTATTTTTTTAAACATTTTTTAAATTTTATTATTTGTGTATGAGTGTACTGTCTGCTTGTAGATTGGTGCACCCGTGTCATGCAATACCACGGAGGTTAAAAGAGGGTGTCGATTCCCCTGGAACTGGAGTTAAAGATGGTTCTTAGCTGCCATGTGGGTGCTGGAAATTGCTCTGGAGCTCTGAGGAGAGGCTATGCAGAGCTAGTGCTCTGCCTGTTTGGAGGATTAGTAAAGCGTAGGGAGGTGTTTGGAGTGAGAGCAGGGGTTAAGACTTGAGTTCAGCATCCATTGGGCACATGACGGAAAATGAGCTTGCAAAAGGAGTGGCTAGGGGCCTAGGGACAAAACCCTGTGAGTTTCCCCAGAGCACCGAGGGGAAGAGATGTCCGTACCCGGTGCTGCCACCAAGCAGCCCAGCAAAGTAGGGGCAAGGGGACATGTGTTCTCTGGGTTTAAGGCCTGTGGGAGCTGTATAGTGTGATAAGGTGGAGACTAGAGGGTTGAAGAGCAGGGCCAGAACATGAAGACAGTGGGCTGGAGAGGACCTGGGTTTGATTCCCAGCATCCACATGGCAGCTAAGAGCCATTTTTAAGATGGGGATGGTGGCACACGCCTTTAATCCTAGCACTTGGGAGGCAGGGGCCTCCTGTGAGTTCAAGGCCACTCTGGTCTAACAGAGTGAGTTCCAGGACAGCTGGGGCTACAGGGAGACCCTGTCTCACAAAGAAAAGAAAGTACGAATGTGCGTGCACGAGTGTGTGTGTGTGTGTGTGTGTGTGTGTGTGTGTGTTTGCACGTGCACTTAGTGCAGGCACACTTAAGTGCAGGTGCTGCAGAGGCAGGAAGAGGGTGTTGGATTAGCTGGAGTTACAAGGTGTTATGAGCCCCCCACTGGGTGCTGGGAACCAAACTTGGGTCTTCTGGAAGAGCAGATAGCACTCCTAACTGTTGAGCTAGCTCGCCTGCCCCATAAGCGAACCTTTTCACTCGTTTCTCTTGCTCTTTAGTAAAGAACAGGTTAGAAAGAGTACTAGTTTTCTTGGTGCTGTGATTAAAAATATCATGACGAAAGCAACTTGAGGGAATTAAAGTTTATTTTAGCTCGCAGCTGGAGGGGGCAGTCCAGCACGGCGCCTGAGGTGGCTGGTCAGGGCACCACCATTAAGAGCGAAGCATAGTGAATGGCAGCACCTCAGCTTGCTTTCTCCTTTTTATTCCGTCCGGGACCCATCCATGAAGTGCCACCCACGGTTCAGGCATGTCTTCCACCCTCTAGCCTGATGTAGATGACCCCCACAGGCTTGTCTCCTAGACCATTCTAAGAGTAATGACGAGTTAATCAGTAATGATCCGGCTGGCTGGACCTGCTAACCCCTCAGTCATTGGACGGCTGGCGTATGCCAAGTCCTGTGACAGCTGCCAGGGATGTGTGCACCATGCCAGTGGCAGCTCCTGGCCTGTGGAATGGATGTTCCAGTGGCAAGGGAGTAGTAATAGGGTGGCCGGCATTTCCTCGGGTGTTAACTTGTGCCAGCAGTCCTGGTGTGCAAGTGTGGAGGATGCATGTAACAATGTTCACCCTCTTACCTGAGTCCATTCACCCACCGTCTCTAGAGTAACTAACTGCTGGTCCGCAGTCAGAATTCTAGCCATTAACTCCCCTGCTTCAACCTTCAGCAGCATCCCACCACATGCTGTTAACATGAATCTTCTTTTGTTTCCACCAGTACTGGGGACTGAACCCAGAAATCTGGCGTATGCTCTGCCGCCGAGCAACATTCCCATGAGAGTCTATGTGGGACATTTCACATAGCCTCGCAGCATTTGATTAGTGACTGCACAGGGTTGTGAAGTTGTGCACAGCAACACCGTGGAAGCACCCAGCGCTAACCTCCGCCCTATAGTCTGTTGGCTTTCTGGATTTTTAAAAATTTTATTTATTGTGTGTATGAATGTACTGCTTGCATGTAGGTTTGTGCACCCGTGTCGTGCAATGCCGCCGAGGTCAGAAGAGGGCGTCGGATTCCCCTGGGACTGGAGTTAAAGACGGTTCCTAGCCGCCATGTGGGTGCTGGGGATCGAACCCCGGTCCTCTGCAAGAGCAGTTGGTGCTCTTAACCGCTAGGTCAGGGGCTTTCTGGATTTTTAAATAATAGCTTGAGCGATGAGCTGCGATCCGCCAGTCCTTGCCTCCAGGAAGTGAAGGTGGGAGGATCCAGCCTGCGTTAATAGCGAACTACTGTGTAGCCAGAGCTAGACTCTTCTCAAACACATAAACAAAACAAAAATTTAAAGGCTGATAATGGCCCCGCCCTCGCCAGGCCCCGCCCTCGCCAGGCCCCGCCCTCGCCAGGCATTGGGCCCGCCCCCGGGCCTCCTCCTGTAATGGCGCTGCGCTGGGAGCTTCTCGCCGCCTCAGGGCCGCCTCTGCTGCTGAGTTGTGCGTTGCTGGCTGCCGGCTGCGCGCTGGGCCTGCGCCTGGGCCGCGGGCGGGGATCGGTGGACCGCGCGGTGCTCGCCTGGCTCTGCTATGACGCCCTGGTGCACTTTGTGCTGGTAAGTGTCAGCCCACGAGGCGGCTGCTCCCCCGGGGGGAGGGCGAGACCGGAGGACCTGGAGGCTCTGGTGCCCGTGGCCCACGACCCAACAGCGCATTGCTTCCCGGGCTGCTGGGTCCTCTACTAAATGTAAATCCCCCGAGAACTGCTAAATGAATTTTCCTTTTGGTGTTTTTGAGGCAGGGTCTCATTAGCCCAGGCTGGCCTTGTACTCACCATGTAGTAGAGGATAACCTTAAATTTTTGATCCTCTTCTGTCCACCTCCCAAGTGCTGGGATCACAGGCGGTGCCAAGCCTGGTCTGTGCAGGATCATGCCAGGTAGGCATGAATCACATCTACATCCCCACGTGGTGTGTTAGTCTGTCTGTAAGCTAACCAAAGACAAAAGCCAGCGTTATTATCCTCAAACTGAACAAAATGTTGGGGGGGGGGGATTAGAGGTTGGGATCACTTTGTGATCTGAGTCCTGGACTCCACCAAGACAGGCAAGCAAAACCCTTGGGCCTCTGTGGTAACCACCCCGGGAAGTGTCCATCTGTGTGCCAGGCACAGCATTGTATTTAAAATTTCTGACCTTCACCTGGAGATGCACGGTGCCTAGCACAGGAGACCCTGGATTCAAACCCAGAACAGGGGGAGGGGACGGAAGAAGAAAAGGCCTTGCCAGCACCCAGTTTGCTAGTTAGTGTCCACATTCTGGCACGGTCCAGACTTAAACTGATTTCCACTCTTGATGTAGAAGTTACCTATTTTGTTGCTGACAAAATGGGGCTAAAGGAACTTAAGACAGGAAGGCAGGGATGGAGGAAGGAAGGGAGGAAGGAAGGGAGGAAGGGAGGAACGAAGGGAGGAAGGGAGGAACGAAGGGAGGAAGAAAGGGAGGAAGGAAGGGAGGAAGAAAGGGAGGAACGAAGGGAGGGAGGGAGGAAGAAAGGGAGGGAGGGTAGGTTTGTTTTGGTTCACAGTTTTAGGGGCCACAGTCTGTGGTTAGGTTTAAGAGCTTATTTTATGTGTATGACTGTGTGGCCTGCATGTGTGTATGTACACTGTGTCCATGTAGTGCCTTTAAAAATCAGAAGAGGGAGTCAGATCCCCTGGAGCTGGAATTAAAGCTGGATGTTCGCTCCCATGTTCGCTGCTGGGAACAGAACCTGGGTCCTCTGCAAGAATATTCAGTGCTCTTAAACGCTGAGCCATCCCTCCATCCCCAAGGAAATCTGATGAAAAAAAACACATTTTTGTTGCCACTTTTCATTTGTTTATTTGGGGGGTGGGCGCTCGTTTACCATGACAAGCTTATGGAGATCAGAGGACAGTTGTGGAGCCAGTTCTTCCAGTGTGTGGGTTCTGGAGGTCTGACCTAGGTTGTCAGGCTTGGTAGCAAGAGCCTGTACCCCCCCACTGCTCCCTCACCCCACTTTACAGATAGCCAAAAGAACTGCATATAGGGAATGCAACTAAAATCCCCCTGCCCCCAGTTTTTTTTAAAACTAACCCTGAATACCTTTTTTATAAAATTTAAACTGCCTTAAATTTAAACAAACCTTTAGCTAATGTGAAGTCTAAGTTCATAATAATGACAAATTAAAAGAAAATAAAGTCCTTGATGATCAGTTAAGTGTTTGGCAGTTAAATATGTATCAATATCAGCTGTTTGTACAGTGATGAAATTCCTTATTTCTTAATAATGTGTGGAGATGAGAGGCAAAATTACTTCCCTCAGCTCATTAGTTTATAGAATTATTTTTTGTTTGATTTTGGGGTGTTTGTTTGTTTGTTTGTTTGTGTTAGGCAGGGCCTGGACTTGGAGATCTAAAGATGGCACCTACCACCCTTCTCTCCCGGTCAAAAGCCTACCTCATCTCAGGCCGCTGATGCAACTTCCCTTCCTGATGAGAGCACAGCCTAAGACCATATATAGTTATATTCCAGCTTCATGATGAACACTAAAGACCCACTTTGTCCCCTCCCACTGCACCAGGTTTGTCCTTACAAGTACATGCTTTGTCTTGCCATCATTACCTCATCTTCCTCTCCCTAGAACTTATAAAAGCCTTCATCCCCAGCCCAAGCACGTGACTCTCCTGGCCTCCCTCTCTGAGACCAGTGGACCCGCCCCGGAGTGTGTCCTAATAAACCTCCCTTTATACTTTGTTAATCTGGTTTGATCTGGCCTGTTTCGAATTGAAAAAAGCCTTTCATCTTGGTGCCGAAGCCCGGGAGGAGTTGAGCCCCTCAACTCGGTGGGCTTAGCCCCCAAACCCTTGAGGGCCGCTCCTCTTCAACCCCGACGTGACCACTTTAGACTCGGTAAGTCCACCCTTTTGGCCATTGCCTTTCCGGGCCTCTGGGCTCTCCAGGATTCTGTCCTCCGAAGTCGCGTGCGCCAGGACAAACCCTCTGTTTCCGGGAGGGAACTTTGGTGGAACGGGGGACGTCCCTTCCCCAAAGGCGCCCTCTGTCAGATCTGTACAGGACACGCCCTGTTCCGGTTCCTGGCCCCCGTCCGGCCTCTGATCTCGGCTGGGGTCGCTCTACCCTGATCCTTGGCTCGGGACAGGCAACTCCGAGTTAAAACCCGGTTAGCAAACAACCCCTTGGCTGTTTGCTACAAAATCTGTCTAAATCGGGGCTCTTCCAGTCCTTACGCCCTAAGCGCCTCAAGTGTTTCTGTTCTGTTGCATGGCCACAGTCATGCTCTGCGACTTTGGAAATTTTTGCCTGCGCATGGGCAAGGCCCCAGAGCCGCCCTATTTACCAGGTTTGTAGGACCTCCGCTCCGCCCCAGCTTTGTAGCCATTGTCGGAGGCTCCGGTTCTCCTGGCCAGGGCTCTGGCCCCTCCTGATTCTCATAGGAAGCCATGGAGGCTGAGTCTCCCTTCCTCAGTGAGCAGCTGAGTCCCTGGCTTCCCTCCCGCCCCCTGCTGTCTCATTTCTGCTCCGCCATTCCCAAGCCTGATTCAAATTGTCATGGTAGCTGTTTTTTATATAATCACATGACATGGATACACGGTCGCCATTTTTATCTGAGCACATGGCACTAGTGCATTTACCAGGTAAATTGACAAATTAATCTCAAAATGTCCACGATTGGAGTTCTACAATTTTATCACCCTGTGTTTTCATCTGTTTCCAATTAAAATCATTTTTTTTCCATTTTAGCTTTTGTATAGGTATAGTTAATGTTTTCACAGGATTGCTCCTTAAGGCTTTTAATAAACGTGTTTGGTTTTGTTTTTTATTATTTCATTAAATTAGCAGGTAAACCCCACACCTATTAGGCTCAGGCGAGCTGTGCCATGAGCCAGATCTGCTGTCTCTGCACCCGTCCCACTTACACTAACTCGCCATTTTGTAAGCTTTTGCTGCTGTGAGCCAGCCTCCTGTGGTTAAAGCTGCCCCCCCCCTGCAGTTTATGTGATTAAGTCATGCATGAGATAGGCTTTCATTATGTAGCCCTGGCTGGCCTAGAACTTGCTATGCAGAATGGCTGGCTTGGAACTCACAAAGATCCACCTGCCTCTGCCACCAACTCCTGGGGTTAAAGGTATGTGTCACCACACCTGGCAGAATTGATTTTTTTTTTAAATAGAGCTTTAAAAATAGTTTTTTGGGGTTTGTTTATTTTTATTTTATGTATATGAGTGTTTTGTCTGCATGCATGTAACTGCACCACATGTATGCAGTGCTCATGGAGGCCAGAAGACAGTGTTAGAACCCTTGGAACTGGAGTTATGGATGGTTTAGCTTCCATGTGCATGCTGGGAATCCAACCCAGAGCCTCTGCAAGTGCAATGGTGTTCTTAATCCCCGAGCCATCCCTCCAGCTCTTAGAATTGGATTTTTTTTTTTTTTGAGACAGGGTCTCCCTGTAGCCCAAGCTGGCCCAGAATCCACTCTGTAGACCAGGCTGGCCTTGAACTCACAGAGATCCGCCTGTCTCTGCCTCCGAGTGCTAGGATTAAAGGCGTGCACCACCAAGCCCAGCTTAAAGACGGTTCTTAGCCACCATGTGGGTGCTGGGAATCAAACCCACATGGGTCCTCTGTAAGAGCAGTTGACGCTCTTAACCACTGAGCCATTTCTCCAGCCCCAGAATTGGATTTTTATAGCCTCAGCTGACCTGGAACTTCCTATGTAGACTAGGATGGCTTTGAACTCATAGAAATCTGCCTGCCTCTGCTTCCTGAGTGCTGGGATCAAAAGCGTGGGCTACCATGCTCATCTTAGAATTGATTTTTTTTTATTTGTTTTTTTTTTTTTTTTTTTTTTTTTTTTTTTGTCTTTTTTGAGACAGGGTTTCCCTTTAGTCCCAGCTGGCTGGAGCTCGCTATATAGACCAGGCTGGCCTTGAACTCATAGAGATCTGCCTGCCTCTGCCTCCCAAATGCTAAAAAACAGCAGTTCAAACTTAAGGGAAAGTGTATTCCTATAACATTTTAGACATATAAAACAGGTGTAAAAATACACAAAACATATATTTGTATGCCCACTACCCTGTTTAAGCACAGATACAAGGTAACATGGCACCTGGCGGCACAGTATGACATGGCTGCTCCTGTGCCCTTCTGCTCCCTGTTCTGAAGGAAGAGTCACTCACGTGGCCCCTCAGTGAGCGTGTCCTGCGTGGACAGTTCCACAGTGATGCAGCATACCTTCATTCTTTGAGTCCAAGGTTTCCATTTTTTTGTATAACACGGTGATCACTGACTTGACCCCATGAACCACTTGGTTGCTGTTAGTTCTTGTCAATGTAACACAGACTAGAGTGGCCTGGACCTTCGGGAGGGATTTCCTCCCTCAGATTGGCCTGAGGGCAGACCTGCGGGGCATTTTCTTAGTTGTCGATTGCTGCCACACCTCCCCACCGTGGTGGACTGACCCTCACACTCCACTGCCACGCCTCCCCACCATGGTGGACTGACCCTCACACTCCGCTACCACGCCTCCTCTCCGTGGTGGACTGACCCTCTCACTTCGCTGCCACGCCTCCTCTCCATGGTGGACTGACCCTCACACTCCTCTGCCACGCCTCCTCTCTGTGGTGGACTGACCCTCACACTCCGCTGCCACGCCTCCTCTCCGTGGCGGACTGACCCTCACACTCCGCTGCCATGCCTCCTCTCCATGGTGGACTGACCCTCTCACTCTGCTGCCACGCCTCCTCTCCATGGTGGACTGACCCTCACACTCCTCTGCCACGCCTCCTCTCCATGGTGGACTGACCCTCACACTCTGCTGCCACGCCTCCTCTCCGTGGTGGACTGACCCTCACACTTCGCTGCCACGCCTCCTCTCCATGGTGGACTGACCCTCTCACTCCGCTGCCATGCCTCCCCACCGTGGCAGACTGACCCTCACACTCCGCTGCCACGCCTCCTCTCTGTGGTGGACTGACCCTCACACTCCACTCTCACTCCGCTGCCATGCCTCCTCTCCGTGGTGGACTGACCCTCACACTCTGCTGCCATGCCTCCCCACCATGGCAGACTGACCCTCACACTCCGCTGCCACGCCTCCCCACCATGGTGGACTGACCCTCACACACCTGCTCCTGCGCCTCCCCACTGTGGTGGACTGACCCTCACACCCCCGCTGCCACGCCTCCCCACTGTGGCGGACTGACCCTCACACCCCCGCTGCCACACCTCCCCACCGTGGTGGACTGACCCTCTCACTCCTCTGCCACGCCTCCTCTCCGTGGTGGACTGACCCTCTCACTCCACTGCCACGCCTCCTCTCTGTCGTGGACTGACCCTCTCACTCCGCTGCCATGCCTCCTCTCTGTGGTGGACTGACCCTCTCACTCTGCTGCCACGCCTCCTCTCCGTGGTGGACTGACCCTCTCACTCCGCTGCCACGCCTCCTCTCTGGTGGACTGACCCTCTCTGCTGCCACGCCTCCTCTCCGTGGTGGACTGACCCTCTCACTCCACTGCCATGCCTCCTCTCCGTGGTGAACTGACCCTCTCACTCCCGCTGCCACGCCTCCTCTCTGTCGTGGACTGACCGTCTCCGCTGCCATGCCTCCTCTCCGTGGTGGACTGACCCTCTCACTCCACTGCCACGCCTCCTCTCTGTGGTGAACTGACCCTCTCACTCCCGCTGCCACGCCTCCTCTCCATGGAATTGATTCTTGTCAGGTGTTGGATCACAGCAACAGGAAAAGTAATTCAGTGTTTATGGGATCTTGGGGGCACGAGGACCTGGTTCCCCTTTTCTAGGCTTGATGACGATGGCAGCTTTGTCCCTCTGTGCCTAGCTGGGTAGTTGTTTCACATGGTTTAGTTCATCCCAGAGGCCTCAGATGGTTTATGCCAGCAGTTCCGCTAGCAGGGTGCAAAGCCAGCAGTCCCCTAGCGGGGTGCAAAGCCAGCAGGCTAGAGTGCGCCTTTTCCTCATTGGGGGCATTTGCTTCTGTCTGTTCAAAATGTTGACCCCGCTTGGCAAGACTTTGGGGAAGAGACTGAAGAACCCTTGCATGGTTTGAGCTTTTGGAACGAGGGGAAAGCGTTACTGCCAGTTACAGCATTAGGATGTGAGCACCAGAAGACCTGGGTTGGCTCTGGTTCCTTCTGCCAGTGAAGCTGTTGGGTCACAAGAGCTTCTACACTTGTTTGTTCCAGTGAGCACCCAGAGCAGATGAAGCTCATTGTAGGACTCGTGGGCTCTGGGGATGCCAGTCCAGGGACACCCAGACCGCTCAGGTCCAGCCAGGCCTCGCAGGCTTAGCACTGGGGACTGGTTCTGAGCCCCAGTGTGGTGGTTTGAATGAGTGTCTCCCATAGGCTGTAAGTATTCAGACATTTGTCTCCAGTTGGTGGCACTGTTCTTGGAGGTCTTAGAGGGTGTGGCCATGCTGGAGGAAGTACATTATTGGGGGCAGCTTAGTGAGTTTAACAAGCCTCATGGTCTCCAGTCGCTCTCTCTGCTTCCTGTGCTCATTGTGAGATGTGACCCTCGGCTTGCTGCTCCAGCCCCAGCCGCCATGCCTCCCACCACAATGGACTCTAATTCCCTGGAACCGTCAATCGTAAGCTCAAATAAACTCTTCCTTTTATAAGTTCTTTGGTCATGGTGTTTTATCACAGCAACAGGAAAGTGACTAATACACCCAGCAACTGCCTGGTGGGGTGACTAGATTCTTCTCCATATGTGTACACACCTCTTCTTTGAGACAGGGTCTCCCTGTAGCCCCAGCTGTCCTGGAACTCACTATGCAGACCAGGCTGCCCTTGATATCATAGAGATCTGCCTGCCTCTGCCTCCCTGCTGCTGGGATCAAAGGCGTCCACAGTTGTGCCTGGCTTGGCCTGTATACTTGTTCATGTCCCTTTGTGTCTGTACCCCTCTGCATGTTAGCAGCCCTGCAGCAACACTAGCCTCCATGTTAGCAACTGCCTCTCATGACCAGTTTGCTAGCTGGTCAGTGTCCTTGTCACTCTCCTCCCACCTGCCTGCCACAGGTTCCTTTTTAAAATGCTGGGTCAGATACTAAGCACTGTTTCAGAGAGCCCTGACTGCTGTTTGAGATTCCCTGCACAGGCCGAGTTGGGGGTGGGGAAATATTATGTGGTGTGGGATGCAACAGATGTGTGTTTGACCCAGTACTGTCCTCCACCAGCTAGGAAGCCGTGTGCAGGACCCTCCCTCCACCAGCTAGGAAGCCGTGAGCAGGACCCTCCCTCCACCAGCTAGGAAGCCGTGAGCAGGACCCTCCCTCCACCAGCTCGGAAGCGTGGGCAGGACCCTCCCTCCACCAGCTAGGAAGCCGTGTGCAGGACCCGACCTCCACCAGCTAGGAAGCCATGGGCAGGACCCTCCCTCCACCAGCTAGGAAGTGTGGGCAGGACCCGACCTCCACCAGCTAGGAAGCCATGTGCAGGACCCTCCCTCCACCAGCTAGGAAGCCGTGGGCAGGACCCTCCCTCCACCAGCTAGGAAGCCGTGGGCAGGACCCTCCCTCCACCAGCTAGGAAGCCGTGGGCAGGACCCTCCCTCCACCAGCTAGGAAGCCGTGGGCAGGACCCTCCCTCCACCAGCTCGGAAGCGTGGGCAGGACCCTCCCTCCACCAGCTCGGAGGCCATGGGCAGGACCCTCCCTCCACCAGCTAGGAAGCCGTGGGCAGGTCCCTCCCTCCACCAGCTAGGAAGTGTGGGCAGGACCCTCCCTCCACCAGCTCGGAGGCCATGGGCAGGACCCTCCCTCCACCAGCTCGGAGGCCATGGGCAGGACCCTCCCGCCAGCAGTTCAGATGCCGTGGGCAGGACCTTCCAGAAGCAGATCCTTTCTGTGATGGGGATGGGAGGGGAGGGGAGAGGGGAAGCATCCTTTCTGTGATGGGGAGGGGATAGGGGGGAGGGGAAGCATCCTTTCTGTGATGGGGAGGGGAGGGGGAAGCATCTTTTCTGTGATGGAGAGGGGAGGGGGAAGCATCCTTTCTGTGATGGGGAGGGGAGGGGGAAGCAACCTTTCTGTGATGGGGAGGGGAGGGGGGAGGGGAAGCATCCTTTCTGTGATGAGGGGGGAGGGGAGGGGAAGCATCCTTTCCATGATGGGGAGGGAAGAGGGGAAGCATCCTTTCTTGGTTTCCTGTTCCTTCATCCACAGATCTGGGAAATCCCTCTTTTGAGACTCTGATCCAGCTGTGTGCCAGGTTCATGTCTGAAGCTGACCAGGACATCCATAATCAGGGAAATAAATATTCTCATCCAAGGCTTGTTAGGAATCTAGAAGTGATATGGTTCACACAGGAAAGTTATGAGATATAGGCTAGCCCAAGCTACATCCAAGACCCTACATCAAGGGGGGGGGGTGTTTGGAGGGTTAAATAACCTTTGTGATTTCAGGCATTGCTTCTCAAGCTTACAAGTCACCCCAGGATTGGCCGAGATGCCGCACTGCTGACAAGCTCCCAGCCAATGGGGTTGGTTCAAGGGCCAAGTGTGCTGGTAGGGGCGCAGGATGCCCGGCGCTTTCTGGATCTCTCTTCACATCCCTAGCGAGCCCCCTCTCCACACTCCTTAGCTGCTCCTTGGCATCCTGTAGCATGCTGTGGTAAGCTACACGTCCAGTTCCCATGAGCCTAAAAGCCTCCCCTAATCCTTGATCTGAGAGCAGCTGCCTCAGTGGTGACCAGCGTTCCCTAAAGGAGGACAGATGCTTGCAGTGTCCTAAATCCAACACTAAGCCACATGTCGTTGGCATTATAGCACTTGGGGGACTGAGACCCAGGTTCCAAAGGGGCCATTTCCATCCAGCACAATCTTAGGTGACAGCTGTCTGCCAAGGCTGGGGCGTGGTCATGTCAGCAGGAGTGTGATCATGTCAGCAGGAGAGTGATCATGTCAGCAGGAGAGTGGTCATGTCAGCAGGAGCGTGGTCATGTCAGCAGGAGCGTGATCATGTCAGCAGGAGCGTGGTCATGTCAGCAGGAGCGTGGTCATGTCAGCAGGAGCGTGGTCAATTCAGCAGGAGCATGACCATGTCAGCAGGAGCGTGGTCATGTCAGCAGGAGCGAGGTCATGTCAGCAGGAGCGTGGTCATGTCAGCAGGAGTGTGGTCATGTCAGGAGCGTGATCATGTCAGCAGGAGCATGGTCATGTCAGCAGGAGCGTGGTCATGTCAGCAGGAGCGTGGTCATGTCAGCAGGAGCGTGGTCATGTCAGCAGGAGCGTGGTCATGTCAGCAGGAGCGTGGTCATGTCAGCAGGAGCGTGGTCATGTCAGCAGGAGCGTGGTCATGTCAGCAGGAGCGTGGTCATGTCAGCAGGAGCGTGGTCATGTCAGCAGGAGCGTGGTCATGTCAGCAGGAGCGTGGTCATGTCAGCAGGAGCGTGGTCATGTCAGCAGGAGCGTGGTCATGTCAGCAGGAGCGTGGTCATGTCAGCAGGAGCGTGGTCATGTCAGCAGGAGCGTGGTCATGTCAGCAGGAGCGTGGTCATGTCAGCAGGAGCGTGGTCATGTCAGCAGGAGCGTGGTCATGTCAGCAGGAGCGTGGTCATGTCAGCAGGAGCGTGGTCATGTCAGCAGGAGCGTGGTCATGTCAGCAGGAGCGTGGTCATGTCAGCAGGAGCGTGGTCATGTCAGCAGGAGCGTGGTCATGTCAGCAGGAGCGTGGTCATGTCAGCAGGAGCGTGGTCATGTCAGCAGGAGCGTGGTCATGTCAGCAGGAGCGTGGTCATGTCAGCAGGAGCGTGGTCATGTCAGCAGGAGCGTGGTCATGTCAGCAGGAGCGTGGTCATGTCAGCAGGAGCGTGGTCATGTCAGCAGGAGCGTGGTCATGTCAGCAGGAGCGTGGTCATGTCAGCAGGAGCGTGGTCATGTCAGCAGGAGCGTGGTCATGTCAGCAGGAGCGTGGTCATGTCAGCAGGAGCGTGGTCATGTCAGCAGGAGCGTGGTCATGTCAGCAGGAGCGTGGTCATGTCAGCAGGAGCGTGGTCATGTCAGCAGGAGCGTGGTCATGTCAGCAGGAGCGTGGTCATGTCAGCAGGAGCGTGGTCATGTCAGCAGGAGCGTGGTCATGTCAGCAGGAGCGTGGTCATGTCAGCAGGAGCGTGGTCATGTCAGCAGGAGCGTGGTCATGTCAGCAGGAGCGTGGTCATGTCAGCAGGAGCGTGGTCATGTCAGCAGGAGCGTGGTCATGTCAGCAGGAGCGAGGTCGTGTCAGCAGGAGCGTGGTCATGTCAGCAGGAGCGTGGTCATGTCAGCAGGAGCGTGGTCATGTCAGCAGGAGCGTGGTCATGTCAGCAGGAGCGTGGTCATGTCAGCAGGAGCGTGGTCATGTCAGCAGGAGCGTGGTCATGTCAGCAGGAGATCATGTCAGCAGGAGCGTGGTCATGTCAGCAGGAGTATGATCATGTCAGCAGGAGCGTGATCGTGTCAGCAGGAGCGTGGTCATGTCAGCAGGAGCGTGGTCATGTCAGCGGAGAGTGATCGTGTGAGCAGGATCGTGGTCGTGTCAGCAGGAGCGTGGTCATTTCAGCAGGAGCGTCAGCAGGAGCGAGGTCATGTCAGCAGGAGCGAGGTCATGTCAGCAGGAGAGTGGTCATGTCAGCAGGAGCGTGGTCATGTCAGCAGGAGATCATGTCAGCAGGAGCGTGGTCGTGTCAGCAGGAGTGTGATCGTGTCAGCAGGAGAGTGGTCGTGTCAGCAGGAGCGTGATCATGTCAGCAGGAGCGTGATCGTGTCAGCAGGAGCGTGATCGTGTCAGCAGGAGCGTGGTCGTGTCAGCAGGAGGGTGGTCGTGTCAGCAGGAGCGTGGTCGTGTCAGCAGGAGCGTGGTCGTGTCAGCAGGAGCGAGGTCGTGTCAGCAGGAGCGAGGTCGTGTCAGCAGGAGCGTGGTCGTGTCAGCAGGAGTATGATCATGTCAGCAGGAGCGTGGTCATGTCAGCAGGAGCGAGGTCATGTCAGCAGGAGCGTGATCGTGTCAGCAGGAGCGTGGTCATCAGCAGGAGCGTGGTCATGTCAGCAGGAGCGTGGTCATCAGCAGGAGCGTGGTCATGTCAGCAGGAGCGTGGTCATGTCAGCAGGAGAGTGGTCATGTCAGCAGGAGCGTGGTCATCAGCAGGAGCGTGGTCATGTCAGCAGGAGCGTGGTCATGTCAGCAGGAGCGTGGTCATGTCAGCAGGAGTGTGGTCATGTCAGCAGGAGAGTGGTCATGTCAGCAGGAGCGTGGCAGCTGCAGTGGACAGGCCTGGGGGGAGGGGCTGTGGCCACGGTTCCCCCACCCCCAACAGTGGCTGTGGCCAGGACATGGAAAAATCCAGAGAGATGAGGCTGAGACGCATTGTAAGTGCTAATACAGAGTTAACTGGGCTCCCGGCTTCTCTCTTACCCAGTTCATTCTCCACCCTGAATGCTGAGAAATGTGCTGGTTTCCAAGTCTTCATTCAAACACATTTAAAAATACAAACTCCTGATGCACACACATGCAAATTTGGCCACATTTTGTTTTTTATTTCTGTGAAGCCAACTTTCTGCTAAATGTCTCTTTAAGGACTGGAAGGAGTGCATGGAGCATTTTGTGCACAGTGGTTGTTTCCTCCTAGATAGCCGAGGCTGGGCCAGCCAGGACCACGTTTCCTCTGACTTCGCCTCCTGGTCCTCTGGTCACCCACAAGCACATTGTTCCAGGTCAAGAGTCTGAATAGCTGATGGTATTAGAGAGCTCACCTGAAGAACTGTGGGAAGGGCCAAGGACAGCCCCCTGAAATCTCAGTTGTGGGTGCTGTGGGGGTGGAGGGGGTACATGAAACAGCTGGCTAAAACACTGTGTCAGGGCCACCAGTGTCATGGTGAACAGACGCCCACATCCTGGCCCTGTTATGCAGACCTCAGTGTCCAAAGGTGCCCAGTTGTGTTGGCAGAGCCAAGGACACCAGGTGTGTTTTTATGCCTGGTCATTTACCAAAGGGGCAAAGGGTGGTTTGGTTTTGTTTGGATTCTGGTTTTGCTCTCTCTCTCTCTCTCTCTCTCTCTCTCTCTCTCTCTCTCTGTCTGATGTGTGTGTGTGGGGGGGGGATGCATGTGCCACACCCCTTGTGTGGCTGTCCAAGCACAACTTCGTGGGATGGATTCTCTTTCCACCTTTATGTTCTAGAGATCAAACCCAGTTGCCGGGTTTGCACAGCAGGCACCTTTACCTGCTGAGCCATCTTGCCCATCTGATTTCTGAGACAGGGTCTTCAGATGCAGCTCAGTCTGGCCTAACACTCCGGATCCTCCTGCCTCTGCGTCCTACGGGCTGGGATTGTGGGTGTGTGCCAACATACTGGCAAGCACAGGAAGTTTATTTATTTATTTTTTATTTATTTTTCTCTATGTGTATGAATGTACTGTCTGCACGTAGGTTTGTGCACCCGTGTCCTGCAATGCTGCAGAGGTCAGAGGAGGGTCTTGGATTCCCCTAGAACTGGGGTTCTCCTGGAATTAGAGTTACAGACGGTTCTCAGCCGCCATGTGGGTGCTGGGGATCGAACCCAGGTCCTCTGCAAGCGCAGTTGGTGCTCTTAACCACTAGGCTATCTCTCCAGCCCCAGCACAGGAAGTTTAAAGAGGAACATGACCACCACGTTTCAGTTTTCATCTGGATCTTTGGCTTTTCTTATCTCATACCGCAGCATGCTCCTGAACTCAAATGGGAAACACCTTGGCTCTGGTTAGACAGTCCTTTGACAGGTGAGGGGTGTTATTACCTGTCACCAAGCTGGAGCCACCATCCCCTTTGCAGTGTGCATACCTATTTGTGGTACCAAAAGGCATTGTCCTTCTAGTACCTTCTGCCTCGAAGGTATACCTGCAGAAGGTAAACAGGTTTGCCCTACGGTTTGTTGAGTTTCCGATAATGCAGGTTCATAGTGTTGACTGTTGAGCTTTCTTGTGATCAAATGGTGTCTTGAGAAGAGTAGCTGGTGGCTGCTTTGCTTTGGTGATGCGCTCTGCGTGCCTGAGGCCGCACATTCCACTCCTGACCTGGCTTAGGCTGATACAGACCCTGAAACCCAGGGTGCTTTGCATCTAGAGAGAATCCTGGGAGGCAGGAGGTGCGGAGAGGCGGGGCCTTGGGCTCTGGCTTTCTCAGCCGCTGCAGCCTGAGGATCCACTTGCCTGTGGGACAGCGAAGCCGGGACCTGTAGGGTCACAGGCTGGTAAACATGGAGGCCGCAGGCATCTGGAGTGGGAGCTGTGTTGGCCGAGGAGTACCAGGTGCTGTGACCACCTTTTTTGTGGGGGGCAGTGTTACTCAAAAAAGTCAATATGGGGGGCTGGAGAGATGGCCTAGCAGTTAAGAGCGCTGACTGCTCTTGCAGAGGACCCGGGTTCGATCCCCAGCACCCACATGGCGGCCGAGAACCGTCTGAAACTCCAATTCCAGGAGAACTCCAGTTCCAGGGGAATCNAGTCACAGACGGTTCTTAGCCGCCATGTGGGTGCTGGGGATCGAACCCGGGTCCTCTGCAAGAGCGGTCGTCGCTCTTAACCGCTAGGCCATCCCTCCAGCCCCTTCTTTCTCCTTTTTTAAAAAAAAAATTTTTTTTTTTGGTATTTTTGAGACAGGGTCTCCCTTTAGTCCCAGCTGGCCTGAGCTCACTCCATAGACCAGGCTGGCCTTGAACTCACAGAGATCTGCCTGCCTCTGCCTCCCAAGTGCTAGGATTAAAGGCATGCACCAGCTGGAGCTTTTTTAAATTAAGTTTTACGTTGGACAGTTTCAAAGATTTACAGATGTAGAGAGTTTTGATGAAGGGAACGGATCCAGCCTTTCAAATCTTGCTGTTCTTTTCACAGGTCATTTTCTGTCACTCTTTTGTCCCTTTCTGTCTCTTCTTTCCTCTCCTTTTCCTCTTTTCCTTCTTCCTTCTTTCCCTTTTTTCCTTATTATCTCTGAAAAAATGTTTTGTTTTTTAATTTGGAGACAGGATCTCATCTAGACTACACTGGCCTCAAGCCATGGCTGGCCTTGAACTCCTCATCCCCCTGCCTCCACCTCCTGCATGCTGGGATTAAAGGCGTGTGCCTGCAGGTCCCGCACTATTTCTTGAGTTCCTGGTGCCGGTAGCCATCCTGACCAAAGTGAGAATCTCAGTATGGTTTTCATTCACCTGGTGGCCAAAGGTGTTATTTCTTCATGTGCTGTGGCCATTAGCACTTCCTTTAAGAAATGTTCATTCAGGAGGCTGCAGAGATGGCTTAGCAGTTAAGAGCATTGGCTGCTCTTCCAGAGGATCTGGATTCGGTTCCCAGCATCCACACTGCAGCTGATTACCATCCGTAACTCCAGTTCCAGGGGATCTGATGCCCTCTTCTGGCCTCCAAGGGCACTGCTCAACACAGGTACACTTACACGCAGGCAAGACACTCATATACATAAAATAAATGCATAAGTAGTTTTTTTTTTTTTTGGTCTTTTTTTGAGACAGGGTCTCCCTGTAGCTCCAGCTGTCCTGGAACTCAGTCTGTAGACCAGGCTGGACTTGAACTCACAAAGATCCGCCTGCCTCTGCCTCCCAAGTGCTAGGATTAAGGGGGTGCGCCACCATGCCCGGCAAGTAAACTGTTTTAAAGAAATGCTTGTTCAGTTCATTTGCCCACTTGTTGACTGGTTTGCTTATTCTTTTGGTTAATTTTTCAGTGGTTTTTAGTTCTTCATTTACTCTAGATATTAATCCAGATGATTGGATATTCATCGTGTGTTACAGTGAAAGACTTTTGAAATGGATAACTTTCAGTGTTGGTTATTATTATGAAAATTCACATAAACTTCATGCTTCAGAGCCTAGAAAAGGAGGGTAGAGAGGGAAAAGGCACTTCATAGTTCATTTAACACAAGGCGTGACTTCATGGAAGGAGCTGTGTATGTCTCCATTCAGCAGCCATATGTGTCTCCACTCAACAGTGTTAGCCACTGGAGAATAACAGCTAGTTTCCATTCTGCTTTCTCCATGCTTAGAGAAGATTTGGTTCAGGAGCCCCAGGAATCTCTAGGACCATGGTCACTAGTCTCACTCTGAGGCAGGATTCTGCCCCTCGTGTCTGGCTGGGCTTCATGGAATCTGTCGCTGGGGACGGTGGTGAGTGGACTTTATTTACTGTGGCTGTGGCAGTGGGCCTGCACCTACTGATTTCTGTTTCTCCTGAGTTCCTTCATAGTCAGAACAGGCCAGGCTCAAATCACAGAACCTTCTGGATGTCATCTGAACCCTGCTGCTGACACCAGTTTGTACTAGTTTCTTTTCCTGACTTTCACTCAAAGGTCCTTTCTAAGGTTCGGACACTTTGGGACTTGCTGTGAGTGGCTGTGCTGTGCTTTGGTTCTACCCCACAGGTCTGTGTGTTGGAGGACTGACCCTGAGGTGGCCTTATTGGGAGGTGATGGAATGCTGAAGAGGTTGAGTCTAGTGTGAGGTTCTTGGGTTATTTGAGGGTACATCTTCAAAGGGGTATCGTGACTGTAGTTTGCACAAGAGGGTTGCTGTACAAGAACAAACCTGGTCTGAATTGTAACCCTTTCTCTGATAAACCCCACCATTCTCCATCACCCGTGGGCCAGGCCATATAGACTCTCAGCCTCTGAAACTATGAGGCAAATAAGCCCTTTTCCCATGAGGTCAGCAGCCTGTCTCAGATGTCCTGCTGTGGTGAACAGCTTGCTGGAGGGAGGTAACAGATGCTTAGAGTTGTTTTGAGGAAAGGATCAAGTAGTTGCTAATCATTGACTACCTTATGAAAAAAGTCAATTGTGAGTCTGTTTGTTCATCTTCTGTGCCAAGCACGAGGCTCTGGTGGCTGATCTTGATTGTCAAGTAGACTGAGGAAGGCCTGGGTTAGCAAACCACACCTCTAGGTGTGTCTGTGAGCTGTCTCTAGACAGGATTAACTAAGAGGGGAGACCCTCCCTGAGTGGGTGGCAGCCCTCCCACAGGTGGAGCCCAGAAAGCATGAGAGGGAAAAGGAGAAGGGCAGCTAGTGCCAGCCCTGCCCTCTGCTTCCTCCGCGCCCATGGGAGCTGCCCTGCACCACAGCTGCCCTGCGCCACACTGCCCTGCGCCACACCTGCCCTGTGCCACACTGCCCTGCGCCACAGCTGCCCTGCGCCACAGCTGCCCTGTGCCACACTGCCCTGCGCCACAGCTGCCCTGTGCCACACTGCCCTGCGCCACACCTGCCCTGCGCCACAGCTGCCCTGTGCCACACTGCCCTGTGCCACACCTGCCCTGCGCCACAGCTGCCCTGTGCCACACTGCCCTGTGCCACACTGCCCTGCACCACAGCTGCCCTGTGTCACGCCTGCCCTGCGCCACACTGCCCCGCTGTGCTGAGCTGACGGCCTTGAGCCAAAGCCAGCCTTTCCTTCTTTAGGTTGTTAACATCGGGCATTTGGTCACAGCAGTAGACAGGTCAACGCAGGCTTGTGTCCTGTGAAGAACCAGGGAAAGTATAAGAATGACTCGCTGTCTAGACAGTGGCAGTGTCCTGGACTCTTCCAGACCACACCCATGCTGCAGTGATCCTTGTCTTCCTTGTGCATAAGTATTTTCTCCCTTTAGCTAATGGTCAGCCAGGGACCTTTACACACTCTGCCTCTGGACCCATTCCAAGTCGACTATGGCCCCCAAAAGAAGAGGTTAGATGACATAGCTAGCACTAAATGGTTCAAGGATTACCGTACACAGTCAAGAGATCCAGCCTGCAGTCGTCCACAGAAGCTCACCATGTCTGTGTCTGGTGTTTATTATGCAATTGATGCATGAGTCTGTCCTGAAGGAGCTTTAAGTATTTTGTTATGGGAACAGAAAAACTAAGACAAATAACAAGCGGTGATATATACATTTTGAAACTTTAATGTTCTTAACAAAAAGTCCAAATGACTCAAAGACAGGCAGAGGGTAGACATTCTTTATAGCCACACACAGTTCCCCAACCCACACTGCCTTTGTGTTTAGGACATTCATGCAGCAAGAGCTAGTGTGGTCTAAAGCCTTATCGGGGCATCCTTCCTTCCTGTGAAGTAATTCATATGTGAACTTGTCATTAATGTGAGGGTGAGTAAACACTAAAGACAAATATCTTAGATTCTTGAGGATTCCAGACCCCAAAAATGTGTGAGCTAATGGTGTGAGCTGGTGGTGATTGTGGGCAAATTTAGCAGCAGGGGATCTGGGGGGTGAGAAATGCGTCTCACTGGGAGGTTTGGGGTGGTTTCTTGGGAAAAGAGGGACCATAGCTGGGGCCGAGACTTGAAAAATGAGTGGAGCTCAGCAGTGAGATATAAGACCGAACCACTTTGTCACACATGCAGCCCTGTGGTGCTAGCTGCCGGTCTATGGGCTTAGGAAAGGTTCTCCACCTACACCTTCCGTCAGAATCCATTTCTGCTCAAGAGTTCCGTTGAAGAAGCATCTCAGTGGGCTTAGTTTTGAGGTGAGATCTATAATTACTTTGAGACGGTCCTTCACCTTTCAGTTAGATGGCCTGAGGCCTAGAGAGAGTCAGATTATGTCCAGCTCCACTGTGTCTGCTGGTCAAGCTCTGGTACTTTGTCTACAAAGTTAACAGGTCAAACCTAAAAAGTAGTATGGACTTCTCACTATGGATCTGGTAAAAATAAGAAATCAGCTGGTGGAAGGAAAGCACTGTAAACTATGTGGACTGGGAATGCTTATTCTGTGTAAAAATATTACTATTTCAGAGTCGGGCGTGGTGGCGCACTCCTTTAATCCTAGCACTTGGGAGGCAGAGGCAGGTGGATCTTTATGAGTTCAAGGCCAGCCTGGTCTACAGAGTGAGTTCCAGGACAGCTGGGGTTACAGGAAGACCCTGTCTCAAAAAGAACAACAACAACAACAACAAATTACTATTTCTATCATATGTAATTTAAAAAATTTTTCAACAGGGTTTCCTGAAAACCAGCCTGCCTGGAACTTACTATGTAGACCAGACTGACCTCGATCTCACAATTAATCTCAAATATCCACCTGCCTCTGCCTCCCCAGTGCTAGGATTAAAGGCGTATGTCACCACACCTGGAGTTAATATTAAAATTGTTAAAATTACCACTGTGTATACGGAGAAGTCAGAGGACAGCATGCAGGAGTCAGTTCTCTCCTTCTACCACGGACTCTGGGGATCAAACTCAGGCTGTTGGAGTTTGCAGCAAGCACCTTTCCCTGCTGAGTCAGCATGTATAATTTAAAAATCTTCTTAGGGGCTGGAGAGACAGCTTCATGGTGAAGGAACACCCTATCCTGCTCTGGCAGAGGCCCTGGGTCAGGCCACTCACAGCCACCTGGAACTCCAGGTTCGGGGGACTGAGCGCTCTTCGGGCCTCCACGGCCATGTCTTCATGTACACCTAACCACACGTGTGCCTGTAATTACAATAAGTATTTTTAAATCTCCATTAGCTGTTTTTGTTTGTTTTGCTAGGTGGGAGGCATCAAACCAAGGGTCTTGCTCTTCCTAGGCAAGCAGTCCACTGCTGAGCTTGAGCCCCAGTCCGGAATATTTTCATTTTTCTTCCCCCCCCACCCCCACACTTTTTTTTCTAATCTCTGGCTGGCCTGGAACTCACGTGTAGCTCAGACTGGCATTGAATTTGTGCTGTTATTTGCTACCATGCCCAGCCTAAATCTCTTGTAAAGAAAATAATTTTTAGGTTATACTCAGACAAAAATCATGGTAACTAATTAGATGACCCAAAAAGAGTGTCAGGAAAAGAAAACAAACCAGCTTCAAAGCCTGTGCTCAACAGTTATTATGGTGGTTAAGAAGCTGAAAGATGTTCGTGGAACTGCAGAGCCAGAGAAAGGCAAACTGGGTAGACAAAAGTATCTCACATGTAAGACGTGGCCAGATATGAAGCAGTTGCTAGCACAATTTTGAGACATTCATGTGGTAGGAAAGGGTTATTTACTTGCAGCTTCACCATCAAGTGTCACGGGGGCCAAGATCTGGATTAGTAAGAGAAGAAATCATGGTACCCTGCAGTGAATGGCATTCTTCTAAACACATTACCGTGGTCCACTGCAGTGAACAGCAATCCTGTAATCACAATACCGTGGTCTACTGCAACAAACGGTATTTCTATAATCACAATACCATGGTTCACTGTGAGGAACAGTATATTTATAATCACAGTGCTATGGTCCACTGCAGTCAATGGTATTTCTACAGTTACAATATAGGGACTGCTTCTGAGTGTCTTTTCAGGTTTAGAATTCACTCACAGAACAGGATGGAAATGTGACCAGTCTAAAGTATCTTTGATGTCAGCAAGTAAAGTGGGCAGAGGAAACTGTACATGGAGGCGGGAGCGGGAGGGACTGGGAGGGTGTGGGGCTCAGCTCTGCTGTACACATTTGGTGGCCATTTTTAACAGTTTGCTTTTCTTAAAGTATTTATTTATTTGTATTTTAATGTGTTCGAGTGTCTTCTCTACATGTATGTAAGTGCACCATGTCTATGCAGTGCTTGCAGAGACCAGAAGGCAGCATCGGATCCCCTGGAACTGGATGGAGTGAGTCACTGATGGTCGTTAGCCTCGTCAGCCTCCGTGTGGGCGCTGGGAAGAACAACCAGCGCTCCTACCCACTGAGCCTCATCAGCCTCCGTGTGGGCGCTGGGAAGAACAACCAGCGCTCCTACCCACTGAGCCTTGTCAGCCTCCGTGTGGGCGCTGGGAAGAACAACCAGCGTTCCTACCCACTGAGCCATCTCTTCAACTCTGAGCTTGTTTTTTTTTTTTTAAGTTAAAAAAAGTGAGCTGCTGGGCTGTTGAGATGGCTCAGTGGTCAAAAGCACTAGCTACTCTTCAGAGGATCCAGGTTTCAGTCCCAGCAACCACGTGGCGGCTAACAACCATCCGTAACTCCATTTACAAGGATCTGACCCCTGTGGCATTGTACCCATGGATGCATCTAGGTTCATGCAGACAAAACACTCATACACACACAAAATGTTTTGGGGGTTTCTTTGGTCTTTTTGAGACAGGGTCTCCCTGTAGCCCCAGCTGTCCTAGAACTCACTCTTTAGACCAGGCTGGCCTTGAACTTACAAAGATCCGCCTGCCTCTGCCTCCCATGTGCTAGGATTAAAAGTGTGTGCCACTATGCCCGGTATACACAAAATATTTTTTAAAATGAACTGCTATGAGACACTTCTTCAAGATTCAGATCTTTTGAATGATCTAGAGCTTACTCTATTCCACAGAATACTTGATCTCCTTGTGCAAAAACTTCACTTATTTTTTTTCTGTGTGAGAACATACCTCTGATTTTATAATACCAATCATTGAAAAGCGACATTTATTATACATTAGCGTTAGGAATATTCATTCCAAGTCTGGGTAGCTGCGCTCCATGATCACAGTCCTTGAGGTTGTGGCGATGTGGTCCTCCAGGCTGCTGGCCTAGACGTGGACCACTTGGGGCAGGGGCGCAGTCATGCGGTACCGTGTGTCTGCGGTGCCATCCTGTGGTGCTGAGGCCCAACTAGAGCATGTCGTCCTCTTCTCTCTAGGAAGGCGCTTTTGTGTACTTGTCTCTGGCGGGAACTGTTGCAGATTCTGAAGGCTTGATTGCATCTTTATGTAAGTAATTAAAAGCATTTGCATTTGAAATGCTGGAGATTAATTACAAGAATGGCTGTCAGTTAACTGAACGTCTGTATCATGTATTATATGATTCCATTTACATGTCATGTCCAGAATAGGTGAATCTGGAGAAACAGATAACAAATTAGTGGTTGCCTAGGGCTGGGGTTGAGAGTGGGGCGTGGGAGGGAACGTGGCTGGGGCTTTCTCTTTTGGAATGTTCTAAGTTAGATTGTGGCTATTCAAATCTGTGAATGTATGAAAATGGGGATTGTATGCTGTGTGAATTACATCTCAGCAAAACTATATATTAAAAGCTGTGTGCAGCTGCCATGTGGCTCCATGGTCGAGCACTTGCAAGGCATGCGTGAGCCCCAAGCCACTCTGCAGAACAAGATGGCACAGAAAAGGCACGCAGTGTTTAAACGGGGGTTCCTTATGCTTCTAATCTCCATGTACTTGTTTCTGTTCATCTGCATCTACATTCTTCTAGATAATTCCCCACCCCCCCTCCCTCAGAGCAAATAAGTAGTTTTTATTTTTTCTTCTTCTTAATACTCAGTATAAGTCATCCAGCTGGATACTGGTAGGGTGGTGAGCCAGTAGCCAGCAGCTCTATTGCCTGTTTGCAGATTTTGCATCTGTAATTCTTCATTGTATATTTTATATTTTTCCCTTTTCTTGCTTTATTTTACTTGATTTTTAAAATTTATTATGTTTTATTTTGCTATTCTTTTTACTTATTTTGTGTAGTGTAACTATGTGTACATGTTATTTTATTTTGCTTTTATTATTTTATTTATTAATTTAAATTTTAATTACATTTATGTGGGCATGTGTGTGTGTGTGTGTGTGTGTGTGTGTGTGTGTTTAGACACATAGTCAGTAGACAACTTATGGAAATTGTTTCTCTCCTTCTACCATGTGGGTTCCCAGGACTTGAACTCTGGTCATCAGGCTTGGTGGCAAGCACCTTCGCTGGCTGAGCCATCTCATGGATCCTATTTTAATATTCATTTTAGTCTTTTTGGTGCTGTGGCTGGAGCCAGGTCTTCACTCATGCTAAGCATGTTGAGTGTCACTGAGCTTTGTCACCCTCAGTCCTGTCACATATCTGTCATGTCTCTGAAATCACATCCTCAAGCCAGGATCTGTCTGGGGATTCCTGTTTACTATTAGTATGAGGAAATTTCTAGAAAATTGAATCAGTCAATTCAGTAGTACTTCTGAAAGCAAAATGTTTTCTCTTTTGATGCCTGGAATTCCGTGGAGCGGTCAGTCAGGGAGTCTGCGCCCCTCAGTCAGGGAGTCTGCGCCCCTCAGTCAGGGAGTCTGCGCCCCTCAGTCAGCATCCTGTTATGGTAGCTCGGGTCTGGATTGTGCCTCTGCATTGTGCCTGCTGCAGAGCCTGAGGCTCAAGGACTCAGCCTGAACGTCCTCCCCCCATGCGTCCCTCTGGTCCCTTTGTCAGAGCCACACAGCATTCACCTATCCTGGCCGCCCTGCCTAGCATCAAAGAAGGCACAGATGGGGCTCAATCCGAGCAAAGCTAAGTCTAAGGGGCCCTTCCTCTGTCATCTTCACACTTACAGTGATGACCTTCATTGATGAGGCTGCCCTTTATTTTCACAAAAACAAAAGCATGATAGATAATGCAAAATAAGTACTGCTTCCCAGACAAGGAGGGGCGTGGAACCGGGAACTGCTGACCCAGAGGGTCTGGGCGGGGGGCCTCCCAGAGGCTGACCATACTCATGACCATACAGTAGCGGCTGAGCCAGGGCGCATCCTCCAGCCATGACGCTGCTCCTTTTCCTCCGAGCCTGTGCCCAGCAGTTGTCAGTCACAAAATAAAAGGAAAATCATGCCTCTTGACATGCAGTCCAATCCAGATCAACCCCCCCACCCACCGCCGTGTTTCCACAGAATACCAGCCCACCGGCCCCCGGCCCTCTTGATTGGGGGGACCGGACATGGTATGCTTGTCCCTATGGAGTAGGCTTCAGTTCCCCTGCCTGCCCATGGACTTAGACCAGCCCATCACATTCTCTCAAGGAACTGGGCTCTGCACATCCTGTTAGAGCCAAGCCCACCAACATGGCCCTGTATGCCATGAAGCCCTCCTGGGGCCCTGCCAGGCCTTTCTCTTCCTGAGCTGAGGGGATGTGCCTGCCCAGTGTGGAGTCAGGCATTTCTGTGAGCCAGCAGGGTGAAGCAGTGATCACAGGTACCTTCTTTTTCATCTCCTTTCTCAAGGGAAGGTCCACTTCCTCTATGTCCTCCCGTGCAGCCCAGTGGCCGTGTCCTCCCGTGCGGCCCAGTGGCCGTGTCCTCCCGTGCGGCCCGGTGGCCGTGTCCTCCCGTGCGGCCTGGTGGCCCTGTTCTCTAGGCCCAGCAGAGACATCCCTATAGGCTCAAAAAAGACTTATTGAATTAAAGAATGACTACATGGTGGTTTGGGGTTGGCTCCGTTTTGGGGGGTTTTGGTTTGTTTGTTTGTTTTTGTATTTTGGACACAGGGTCTCCCTGTAGCCCCAGCTGTCCTGGAACTCACTCTGTAGACCAGGCTGGCCTTGAACTCACAAAGATCCGCCTGCCTCTGCCTCCCGAGTGCTAGGATTAAAGGCGTGCGCCACCACGCCCTGCAAATGCTCCATTTTTAATACCTAAGCATTCACTAATCTCTTGCTTGCTAAAGAACTGATGTTTTGCTGGCTGTGGTGATGTAGGTCTTTAATCCCAGCACTCAGGATGCAGAGGCAGGCAGATCTCTTTGAGTTCAAGGCCAGCCTGCTCTACATAGTGAGTTCCAGGCCAGCTGAAGCAACAGAAAGACTCTGTCTCAAAAAAAAATATATTATTAAAAAATGCTGACATTTTATGTAAATGGTTTTCCTGTATTTGGGGTGTCCTGATTGGTACATTTCACTTATTATTTATACATTTATGCTTAGAGGAAATTTTGTCTTTTCAATAATGCATTGTTTTCCAGTTTTTCCACTAGTTATTTCTGAACATGGTAGGCAGTTGGCCAGGGCCAGGCTGGGGCCTGTGGCCTTGGGCAGGGCCTCCTTATGACCCATGTGCCTTTTCCCTCAGCACAGCCTTTCTTTTTGTTTTTTGGGTTTTTTTTTTTTTTGTAAAGGGGAGAGCACGAACACAGTTCCCCACTACCACAAATTATGCAGTTGAGTTTCCCGCATTTGGGGAAATCGCAGGGGTCAGCACATCCCAAGTGCAATGGATGAGCCTCGCCCTGAGAAAACCACCTTCTTGATCATGGCGTTTCCCCTGCCAGGTAAGTCTAGGACAGCCTTGCATGAGAAGCCTTAGGCCCTGACCCCAGGGATCCTTTCTCTGGCAGTGAAGAGATGAGAGCTTTGTGCCATCAGATACCAGAACTCATTTCTAACCATTTGTATCTTTTCAACAAGAGAACAGCATTTGAAAGGAGAGCAAAGGTATGGCTGTCCACTTTTTAAATCTCCTCATTCAAGATTTGGGGATCACCAGGCCTTACTTTTATCAGTTAATAAAGAAGGGCAGAAGAGCGGCTGCTGCTGCAGAGGACCGGAGTTTGTTGTTTTTAACTTTTGTGTATTTCATACGTAACATCTCAATCATTCTGTTGTTGTTGTTGTTGTTATTGTTGTTGTATTTTTGAAACAGGGTCTCCCTTTAAGTCCCAGCTGACCTGGAGCTCACTCTGTAGACCAGGCTGGCCTTGGTGTGCACCACCACGCCCAGCAACATCTCAACATTCATTCTTAATCACCTTTACAACATCTTGCCCATTGGCCCCTCCCCCACTGGAATTCAGACCCCTCTGTCATTTGTGTTCTATTGTGTCAGGTTAGTGTCCTTGGACATTCCTCAGTGCAAATTCAGCCATTGAGGTCTGATCAGCCTATCCAGAGTCCCTCGCTTAAAGAAGAGCAGCTCTTCCTCAGCAACAGTAATCAGCTGCCAGTATTTCTTCAGCTAGGATTGGGGTCTGCTGCCCACTCCCCAGTTCCGTGCTGGGTTTTGTGTGTTTCAGTTGGCATGGGTCTTGTGCATGCTGACACCACTGCTGCAGGTTCATATGAACAAGGTCCCTGGAGCCTGTAGGAATCCATTTCCACGTGGTCACGCACCTCCTCCCTGGCAGTTACAATCTTTCCACCCCCTCTTCCACAATGGTCCCTGAGTCCTGGGTGAGTGAAGCTTAACACAGGAGACCTCTCCAAGGACCCACACTCTGCAGACTCCTACTCCCCATGCTTTGGCCATTTGTGACCTTTTGTGTTCCTGGCCCTCTGTCACACGAGGGAGCTTCGTCAATGAGTTGAGAGATTCCTTAGTGCCAGCTTTACCCCTCGTTCTGTGCTGCATGAGCCTTAGCTATAGAGCTTGTATTGCCCACCCACAGATCCCACAACCAGCTTGATGTCAGTCTGTCCAATGGACGATGGCTCTGACCAGGCCAAACCACAGCCACTCAGGTTATATGTCGCTTAGGCTGACATATAATGTCTGAATGTGACTAATAATGGTCATATACACCTGTGGCTTCTTTGTGCTAAATTATCTTCTTGACTGTTTATACCGAAACTTGCCCCAGGCAGGATTTGCCTGCCTTGAGATCAAAGGCACTCACGAGTTTTCATACTTGTGATGTTATGGAACACAAGGCACGGGCTCTGAAACCAGGCCCTGAGATATGATGTCGCTCTGGGTATAAAACCAGAATGCTGTGAATAAATAAATGGTTCTTCTTACCACCAGACAGGGACTCCCAGCCGTTATTATTGTAATTTTAGCCCATCAGGCTTGTGTGGTCTTGGCTAGCGGAACATGGCTGGGGAAAATCAAGCAGATGCCAGCCTTGGAAATCAGTGGGCACCGTCAGGATGGACGCTGATGTCTGGTGAGCGCCGGCAGGATTTAGACTGTAGAGCGCTGAACGGGTGACAGTCGCATTAGGCTGTAGGGTGCCTAGCTGGCAGCAGCCTGGAGGATCTGGGAGTGCCAAAAGGGCATTGCCTGGTGCAGATGTTGGATGAGACAGTGGAAAGATTATCAGCCTGGCCCCAAGGCTTAGGATAGCTGTTGGTGGCTGTTTTGAGTTTTTCCTTTTCCCTGTCATTCAGGGGACGAGGTTCAGGCATCCACCTCCACATGTGGTAGAGTGACACCACAGAGATTTATGACTGCTCCATCCATGTGTATCTGTGTTTACAGTATCACACATGATTGTCCCCAAGATAAAAGCCACTACCACACCAGTGTCATATGCTGTGCCAGTCATTGATATGGATATTTGGTCTTAAAGGTAGGGTTGAACCACTGACTGATGCTCTCCCTTAGCAGCTTGCGTAGTGCCTTCCAAAGCTGTGAGAGCAGCCTTCAGGGGACGTGGCTTCCAGGCCAGTTCCAGCTCCATTGCTCCAGTCCAGTCTCTGAAGTCTGTCCTCTCTTCAGCAATAAAAAGGACCAGAGTTTAATCCCCAGCACCTATGCTGGGCACATAACAACCACCTACAGCTGCAGCTCCAGGGGAGTCTAACACATTCTTCTGGGTGGGCCCTGCATGTATGTGTTCATATCTACATGCAGGTATATGTTCATAGCTACATGGATGTATGTGCCCATAGCTACATGGATGTATGTGTTCATAGCTACACGCAGATGCTCACACATATGCTTAAAGATCTTTTTATTTTTTGTGTGTGTATGTGTGTGTTCATGTGTGTGTGTGTTCATGTGTGTAAGGGGGGTGTTGTGCATGTTTGACTCCAGAAGAGAATGTGGGATCCCCTAGGGCTGGACAGGTGGTTGTAAGCCACCAGAGGTGGATGCTGAGAACCGAACTCAGGTTCTCTGCAGGAACAGTACTTACCTCTGATCATGGGTCTGGAAGGATTCTTGGGGCTGCTTGCTGTCCGTAAGCACCACTGAGGAGGGGGTGGCTGTTGCTGCTGAACACGCCATCCTAAGAGCAACCTGCACCACCCCTCTGTCTGTTTTGGATGCATTCTGAAGTCTGTCTGTATCATCACCTCCTCTGAATCTTCAACACCTAATTCTCTTTAGTTAGTAAACTGAAAGGCATGGTGGAGCCTTCAGGAGACTGATGCAGGAGTATCTCAAATTCAAGAGTAGCCTGGGTGACATAGTAAGACCTTATCTCAAATCAGAGTAAACAAATATACAAAATTTTTTTGTATAGGCCTGACAGGCCTGGAATTCACTATGTAGACTAGACTGGCCTCAAACTCAGAGATTTGCCTGTCTTTGCCTCATGAGCTGGGATTAAAGGTGTGTATACCACCATAACTGGCCACCAAATAATTTTAATAAACAATTTGGGGGGCTAGAGGAATGGCTCAGCAGTTACGAGCAGGTACTGTTCTTGGAGAAGACCAGGGTTCTGTTCTCAGTACCCACGTATCCATCACTCCAGTTCTAGGGGATCTGATGCCCTCTTCTGGCCCCCATAGGCATTGCACATATATGATACACACATACATGCAGGCAAAGCACTCATACACAAAATTAAAATAAACAGAAATTTAAGAATAAATAAACATTTTCTTAATAATTTTCCCACATGTAAATTATGCTTAGAGGCCTTATGTTGAAATTTTGAAGAAAGTATAATGCATTTAGCAAGATTATTAATTTTTTAATTAAATTTACTTGTGTGTACGTGAGTGTAGGTGTGTATGTATGCATGCACATGGAGGTCAGAGGACAGACAGCTTGTGGGAGTCAGTTTCTCCCTTGTACCCTGTGGGTCCTGGGGCTCCAGCTAGGGTTTCGGGCCTGGCAGGCAGCAGGTGACTTGACCTGCAGGCCCAGCTCCCCTGCCTCTGTTGTTATTGGTAATGCACGCGTGTCTTCGTTTCCTTTCTTGTTGCTGTGATAAACACCCTGACAAAGCAGCTTAGGGGATAAAGGGCTTATTCCAGCTCACAGCTCAGGGGTTCTGGCTACTGTGGAGGGGAGTCACAGCGGCAGGGGCTTGCAGGAGATGGCTGCATTGCATCCATAGTAACAGAGCAGCAGGTGAATACATGCGGTGCTCAGCTGGCCTCCTCCATTCTCACACAGCCCGGGTCCCCTGCCAGGGAACGGCGCCCCCCACAGTGGAGTAATGAAGTCGAGAGGGTCTCCATAGACATGACAGAGGCCCGTCTCCCAGGTGGCTCTGGTTATGTCAGGTCGACAGTTAATACTACCATCTGTGTGCGTGCGTGCGTGCGTGCGTGCGTGTGTGTGTGTGTGTGTGTGTATGTGTTACATGTGTCTCTGTTTCTGGGTTGGGGGGGTCAGAGGACAACTGCAGTGTCATCCTCAGTGGCATCAGCACCTCTTTTCACAAAAGGTCCCCCACTGGCCTGGAGCTCCCCCGTTGGGCTAAACAGGCTGTCCATCAAGATGCCGCCTGGCCGTCAAGTCTCCTGTCTCCACCTGGCCAGTGCTGGGATTCCAAGCGTGTGCCACTGCGCCTGGCGTTTTTACATGGGTGCCTGGGATTGAATGCAGGTCCTTGTGCTGGCAAGGCCAGGGCTTTACAAAGTGAGCTAGCTATCTCCTCAGGCTCTAGCAAGATCATTATTAAATATTCTGTTTGCAAAATTTGATTGTGTTGAATTAATGTAGAATTCTTCTACTTGCAATGAAAAGCACTACAGGGGGTGGGTGAGGGGAGGACCCAGGTGAGAGTGCTCTGGAAACTAAGCGTTATACAAGGAGAGCATGCCGTTACTGTGTCAAGGATAGACACAAGCTCATCTCAGGTTTCCTTGCCTTCTACAGTGCCATTATGAAGAGTGTAGAGAGAACGGTAATCTTTTTTATCTTCCCCTTAAGTAAAATTGGCCATGTCCATTAACTGTCACAAAAGTGCTTGCTAGTTCCTAAAAACAGATGTGGGGACCAACGCAACAGAACAGAGGACCCAGAGAGAACCCAGCTGTCCAGCCCCGGACAAAACATACAAAACATAGTGGGAAGATGACAGTCTCTTACACACACACACACACACACACACACACACACGAGACATGAAAGGAAAGGGTTACTGTTTACAGAAGGGGACCAGCAGCAGGGGACAAGAGAGGGCAATGGGCTTACCGTGAATGGAATACAGGGCATGTGTGTCCAACAGCCTCAACATAGCCCATAGTTTGTACATTACCTTTAAGAAACTAATTTTTAAAGTGCTTGCAGTTGAAAAGCTGACCATAGGAATTGTGTCTTTAGGGAAAGAATACGGCAAGGCTGATGTGAGATGGCTTTATTCTGACCCGACCATTGTGTCTGTGGAAATTCTGACTGTTGTCCTGGATGGGTTTCTAGCACTGGTCCTCATCTATGCCATAGTCAAGGAGAAGTACTACAGGTAAGTCCACCTCCTTCCAGCTGAAAGGGAGAAACCTAAGCTGTGTATTGGGTATAGATTGTGACAGCCACATTTATCCATGAGACAAAAGTAGAGTATAAGCCAAGCACAGTGGCTGACACCTTTAATCCCAGAGCTCTGGAGGGCAGAGACAGGTGGATTTCTGTGAGATCAAGTACAGCCTGGCCTACATAGCCATTTCCAGGCCAGCTGGGGCTACAGGGAGACCTCGTCTCAAAAAGACAAAAAAAAAAAAAAAAAAAAAAGGAGACTATAAATGAAAACTGTTTGAAGCCAGGCATGATGGTGCCTGCTTTAGTCTCAGAGCTTGGGAGATACAGGCAGACGACCGGGAGTTCAAGACCTGCCTTGGACTTCATGTGCTCCTGAAAAAGCAGAAAGTTAACCATCACGGACTCTGAGAGCTCTGAGCTCTCATCGGCCCCGCTCCTTTCTGTCCCTCTGAGGACAAAGTTTCCCAGGGGAAATAGTCCTGGGAATGAGTCCCTAACACAGTGTCCAACAGGTGTGATACGTTCTATTTTCTATGATCTTGTATTGAAGAAATCTCGTGTAAAGCTTTAGTATAAAAATCTCAGGTAAGGGTAGGGTGTGGTGGTTCACGCCTTTAATCCCAGCACTCAGGAGGCATAGGCAGGTGCATCTCTGTGAGTTCAAGGCCAGCCTGGTCTACATAGCAAGTTCCAGGGCAGCTGGGACTATCGGGAGACCCGTCTCAAAACCAAAAAATAAAATAAAATAAAATTTAAAAATTCAGGTTTAGAAAAAAAAAGTCCTTTCTGGTCATTTCATCCCCTTCCCTCACCAATTTTACAATTAGTAAAATTATTTTTTCTTTGGTTTTGAGTTCCTGACCACAGTTATGGACATATTATATATATTTATGTGTTATTGTCTCAAACACATAATATTTGCACAGTTGAGTATGTGTCAGACACAATTAATGAAGGCTTTTAGCTTTATATTTCATTTAATCTCCACAACACCCTTTGAGGAAGGGCTATTGTTGCCTGTTTATTTTTTGCTTTAGTTTTTTGTCGTTGGGGTTTTTTGTTTGTTTGTTTGTTTGTTTGGTCTTTTTGAGACAGAGTCTCCCTGTAGCCCCAGCTGTACTGGAATTCTCTTTGTAGACCAGGCTGGCCTTGAACTCACAAAGATCTGCCTGCCTCTGCCTCCCAGGTGCTAGGATTAAAGGCGTGCGCCACCACGCCCAGTTTAATTAAAGACGGTTCTTAGCTGCCATGTGGGTGCTGGGAATTGAACCAAGTCCTCTGCAAGAGCCGTTGGTGCTCTTAACCGCTGAGCCCTCTCCGGCCCCTATTGTTGCCTTTTAGAACAGGTGAAAGTGCTCAGGGCAAGATTCATACCAGGTTTCTGCAGGATCAGCTGTGACCTCACTAAATCCTCTGTATGCAACACGGAGAGTAAGCTATGAGAAGTGCAGTGTTGCAGGCAAAGGCAGATCTGCACTAGCTCACAGCTTGCCCCACCGAAGGAGCCCCACGCAGACGCCCACCTGTATTCTATAGTAGTAAAGACTGCTGATGCTGCTCTTAAACAGTGCCATAGTTCAGAGCACCAGGCTGGGCTGGTTTCAATCCTTGCCTTCTCCCCACAGGCACTTCACACAGATCACCCTGTGTGTGTGTGAACTGTATGGCTGTTGGATGACCTTCTGCCCGGAGTGGCTTACCGGAAGCCCCAACCTCAACACCAGTAACTGGCTCTACCTTGGGGTCTATTTGGTGTTTTTTAATGGCGTGTGGGTTCTGGTTCCGGGTCTGCTACTGTGGCAGTCAGGGACAGAGCTTAAGAAGATGCAGCACTCAGGGACCAGTTCAGAGAAGAAGCGTTGGTGAATTTCACAGTCATAGGTTCTACTGTTTTGCTTTATGAACTGGAATCCATCATCAAACATTCCAGCGTGTGCTTTCTTCTTGCAGTGACATTCCTGAACAACCATTACAAATTGATTGTACACTGGCAAGGTTTTGCTGTTGGTTTTTTTACTTAAATGATATTTAAAAATCGAGAACTGGGGCTTAGCTCAGCAGTGGGTTCCTTGCCCAGGTTCACAGGGCCCGTTACATCCCCAGTACAAGGGATTGGGTTTTAGCTGTAGCAATACCATATTTAATTAGACTTCTTTAATGACTTGTATTAATTGTTCCTTGTTAATAAAATGAGTTATCACAGAATACAGTAAGGAGTGTTATATTTTTTATTAAAAAAAATATTACTGCTCCTCTTATCTCAGTTGTCTTTTGGGGTTACTAATGTCAACCTAGAAGTGAAATGAGTGATTCTGCTTTACACTTGTATCAAAAAATACAATAGATAAGAATTGTGCTGGCGTGACAGCACATAATTGTAATCTCAGCACTTAACACCATAACTGTAGAATTCCAAAAGGTTCCATACTGTGTGACGGCCGGCCACCCTCAGTACCCAGATGGAAGCAGGACCCTGCTGTACTTTGGAAAACACTGGTTCCATGTTATCCCAGAGAGACCCTCCTGCAGGGTAGGGAACAGGTGCTCACATTAGCTGCCCAGCCCCTTCCTTGACGACAGGTGCATTCTCCATCCAGAAGAGATTCTCTGCACATGGTATCTAGCCCATGGTAGTACTCACTAGCTCTAGAAACTCGTCCCATGCCCCACCCTCCCTCTAAACTGCCTGTTGCTTAGGGTCTTCATCAACTTTTACCCCTTGCCGCTGCCCGGGTCATCCTCCTCCTCTTCCCCAGGGTTTTGGAGCCAGAATCGTGCTGAACAGCCCAGGCTGGCCTCAAACTTGAGGCAGCGCCCCCCCCACCCCCACCCCCACCCCACAGCCTCCCAGTTGCAGGGACTGCAGTGTAAGTGGCCACACCTGGCCGAGTGAGCAGCTTTGCTCCTTCGCCACCCCTGTGGTGACCATGGCCTGAAACCTCCTAAACATGGGCAAAAATAAGCCTTTCCTTCTCTTCTGCTGATCTTCTCTTCTGGTGGTCGATGGTCACAGGAACAGGAAGCCACCACACAGGGATTTAGGCCTTGAGTTTGCATGCCACGCTGGTTCCACTCAGGAGTGCTTGAGGATGAACGTAGCCAGGCCATATTTTCTTTCTCTCTCTCTCTCTCTCCCTCCCTCCCTCTCCATTCACTGAAGGGTGGCTGCCTGCTATGCAGACAACTCGTAAGAATCAACTCTCTCCTTCCACCACGTGGGTCCCAGAACTCGGGCTGTCCGGCTTGGCAGCAGGCTTTTCTCTTCTGAACCATCTCACCAGCTCTCACATTCTTATTCTGTGCTGACAAGTAAAAGCATGAAATTGTGGCTTTGCTGCCCCCTATGTTTACTTCCCAGCTTCAAGGGGCAGTTGTGGGGGCAGCAGGAATCGAGGGCCAGATGGACTGGCCCCCGGTGGTGGCCTTGTTGGTCATGCCTCCCTGAGGAAGTCTGTAGGAGCCCTCCACACTGGCCTTTGGAGTTCCAAGGCCCTGACCTTCCAGGAAGAGGTGAGTAGACGAGGGAGCACCGACTCCTGGAGCTGAGTGAAATGGCAGGGAATATGCGAGCACCTGCCAGCTTGTTTATTGTGAGAAAGACAAGGATTTATATACGATTGCCCTCTGCTTCTTCTGGAAGCGCCTCAGGTGCTGATCAAACCACCGACTCAGCTGTTGCCTCCGAGCGCAGGTTAAATCCGTTCAGTATTCGAGGAGGTCAAGCACACCACTGCAGGTGTGTAACACTCTACATACCCACCCCTTTTGCTTTCAAACAGAAAAAGATGACATAGTGGGAGCCTGAGTGCATAGCTCAGACCTCACCTCTAGCATTCCAAATATCTGACTGTGCCTGTCTTAGGTTGTCCTGACCAACAGGATCTTACCTGTCATTGGCTCACCAGCCAGCCACCGAAAGAAATGCTAGGAACAGTGTCTTGGTGGGAGTAGAGGCAAACACAAAGATGATTTTTTTTTTTTTTTGGTCTTTTTGAGACAGGGTCTCCCTGTAGCCCCAGCTGTCCTGGAACTCACTCTGTAGACCAGGCTGGCCTTGAACTCACAAAGATCCACCTGCCTCTGCCTCCCAAGTGCTAGGATTAAAGGTGTGCGCCACCACGCCCAGCCAATCCAGCACAACTTTTAACAGAAATGAGAAAAAAAGAGAAAAAAAAGTAAGCTGTAATTTTGCAATACAAAACTCAGGATCTCAAAGCTGGGTGTTGGAGCATTATTTTTTTTTATTTATTTTTATGTGTATGAATGTACTGTCTGCATGCAGGTTTGTGCACTCGTGTTGTGCAATGCCGCGGAGGTCAGAAGAGGGTGTCAGATTCCCCTGGAACTGGAGCTAAAGACAGTTCTCAGCCGCCGTGTGGGTGCTGGGGGTCGAACCCAGGTCATCTGCAAGAGCAGTCGTCGCTCTTAACCGCTAGGCCGTCTCTCCAGCCCTGGAGCATTATTTTTAACAGAAATGAGAAAGAAAAAAAGAAGCTGTAATTTTGCATAGTCACCAACTTTCTGAAAAGCCAGTGTTTCTACAATCAGTGAAGGCAATTGAAATGCAGACCTGGGTAATCATTCGGTAGACCTGTCATATTATGGTTTTTATGTTCTTGTGCCTAGGACTTTGGTTGAGTGCACAAAACAAGTAATCAATGCATTTTTCAAGTATGCAGATTTAAGTTTGCACATGCAAATCCAGTCTGGTATGCCAAATAATTATGTGTGCATGTAAATGAGGAAACTTGAAGTGGCCACTTTATGTGACAAAACTAACATAGAGGACACTAGACATACCTTAAATAGGAAACGTAAGGGCCCCGGAAAGAGAAGGAGAGTAGAGAGAAAGAGCTCATGGGCTTCAACAAATCGGGAAGTGAAGCACATTCAAAGATGGATGCAGCCCAGTCAGACACAACAGTGCAGTGTCTTAACTAAGCAAGGCGAAGGAGGCTTTAACTACAGCTTCTGATATTTTCAAAGAAAGGAGAGCTGCAATCGAAGATATAAACATAAAACTCCTTCATGCTTATTGGTCTCCCTGAGACAAGCAAGACTCCTCCGTCAGTATCAGCTACACCTCAACTGCCTGGAGATACTCTGCAACAGTGGCAGCCATGTGTCTATATATATCCCAAATCTAATTGGCTATTAGCTCTCTCCTTGGAGGAATAACTCACAGCGGATGCCACAAGCTTATGTCCTCTAGTGGTTAGGAGATGTTATAAACCACGATAAGAACTTGTCACCCTTTATAGAGAAACCACAGTTTGTGGATTAGCATACCATCCAAGCATCTGTGTCTATGCTCACAGCTTAGCTTGACATAATAATTGGTACTGCTTAAATGCCTGTACATCCAATAGCTTGTGCTTTGTTAGTATGACTAAAAAAGGTATCACTGGAAAAGCTGTCAACCCATGAAGGGAAACAACCTGAACAGACTGGAGTCCAAAATGACAACTCCAAAGAAATTAGACTGTTTTCTTCTCACCCACTTGTGCCCCTTTCCCAAAGCCCAGGGAACAAACTGCGGAAGAGGAGGCGTGGTAGATTGTAAGGGCTGTGGAGAGATAGGGGTGAATCATGAGACTGCATCAATATAGTCTGGACTCCTAATTGATCAACATGCCTATGCATACAAGCTTCTCCAACTGGACTATGGGAACCTTGGGTTGTTCAAAATTTGGACATAGATACTTGCAAAATGCACCAATTACCTAATTGTACGGCAAACTGAGCAACATCAATGTTATCTGAAAACAACTGTGTTATTATATTGTAGAATCCCTTAAAAATAAACAAATAATAAAAAAAAGACCTAGGAGAGAAATTTAGAGTCTGTAGACTAGTATCACCTAGGGTTTGATATTAGGAGAAGGAAAGTGAATGACTGCTGTTGACTAGGAGGTTCTTTTTTGAGGTGATGGAAATGTTCTATAATTAGATGATGATGATATTTACACATATGTGAATATATGAAACTTACTGAATTGCATATTTTGAAAGGGTAAAGTTTATGAGATATGAATTATATCACAATAAAGCTTGTATTTTTTTAATTAAAAAAAAAAAAAAGATTAGCTTGTACCAAGCCAAGGGGTAATCTACTGGCAGCTCTGGGCTTCCTAGGACATAGGCTTGTTCTTTGATGACAGTGTGTCAGAGTTTGTCCTGAATGAAAACATGTTTAGTTCTGTTCTGTGTTTATATTTTGATTTTTAAATTAATTTATTTTTATTTTATGTGTACGAGTGTTTCGGCCTATATTATGTGAATGTACCTGTGTCATGCAATGCTCCTGGAGGTCAGAAGAAGGTGTCAGAAACTCTGAAACTGGAGTTATGGACAGTTGTTTGCCTCAATGTGGGTGCTGGAGACTCATCCCTGGTTGTCAGAAACAGCAGCAAGTGCACTTAACCCCTGATCCAACTCTCTGTCTCCGTGTGTTCACTGTTTAAATATTAAAAGTTGAAAAAAAAAAAAAGAAAAGAAAAAAAACCCCAGGGCCAAGACAATTAAAGTCTTAGGATTTCTGTTCCTGGTTTTATAAACTGATTATGAGAGGAGGGTCTATCCTCTGTGATCTGATTCCTACTGATTTGTGAGTGGCTGTCTTAACAATTTTACTTTAAAAAGGAATAAAATCTTTTTATTTTATTATTAAAAAAAAAACTCCTTCATGCTTAACAAGAATTAAAGGAGTAAGAAAAGGAACTTCAAAAATGACAAGAAAAAATAAACCTCAAAAGTTTGGCTCATGATCCTTTCCAAAAAGTTGAAGATGTAATGAGTTCCTTAGGAACACATGGAAAATTGGGGGATCTAGGAGCTATTGATGAGAAGTATGATATTGCTATTTCATCCTGTTGTCATCGATCAGACCACATCCACATCGTTTTGGTCTGCCTAGATAAGATGGCAGTATGGACAAAAAAAAAAAAAAAAAAAGACTAAAGTCCAAACTCCTGAGAATATTTCTTGGTTACTCAGTCCAAAGTGAAAAAAAATGAGGACATCCGCCAAGCCCTTCATCCTGCTTTACGGGATACCCTAGTGGCTGACATCCTGAATCAAGCCACAAGAGCAGCCCATCAGAAAGATAGAAGATGGAAAGCAGTGACTCCACAGGGGCAGATCATAGAACAGTCAGGTGCACTGACTGGTGATGGAAGCAGAGCAACGAGAGGAAGAATGGGCCCACCTGCTGTCACTGAAATCTCAGAAGAGGCGGCACACAAAATGGAATTCCAGTTGGAAGAGTATTCCAAACAAGCAGTGCAAGTCCAAGAACAGAAAGCACAACTTGAAGATGTAGTAGTTAAGACATAGTGAATGAGAAATGAGGAACGCACCAGAAAAGTTCTCTGTAAGCATCCAGTGTCTACCAGATCAACAAGAGCATTTGAGTGCACAGTTAAAAAAAAAAACCTGAAGCCGATGTGCTGGAAAATAGAAGCTGAGAAACCAACAAGCACAAACTCAAGGCCCAGCAAGACAAACCTGACACCAAAAAGGAAATACAGGATTTAACAGCAGAACTGAAAAGTACTGATGAAAAAGCAGCAGAGGTCACAAAAATACAAACGCTAAAGAAGTAATCAATGAACACGTTTTTCACAAGGATGCACTTAGTATTAAGTTGAGATGGTCACATTACTGAACACAATTCCAAAATAAAATACTGATAAAAAAGAAGTTTTCAGTTCCAAGCACAGAGGATCCTGAAACACCCCCAAATCCAGACTCCACAATAAATCAAATTACACTTTTGTAAGCTCAGTATCACGAAGGAAGCCAAACTCTTACGTCATTTCTTTCAATGCATTTTTTTTTAAGTATTCAGATTTTAAAGTGCACGTGCATGTCTAGTCTGGCACGCCGAATGATTCTGTGCACAAAAAGATGAAACTTGAAGTGGCCACTTTGTCTGAGAGAACATTTACAAAGATTAACAAACACATACGAAATGTTAATCACTAGACACACCTTACACGAAAAAAAATTGGATGCATGAAAACACAGCTACATGAATCTCAGACACACAGAAGAACAGTCATCACAAACAGAAAACATAGTTACTGCCTTCATATCCAGAAAACTCTTTATCCTCGCAGCTTCTCAGGGAACTCTGGAAAGACATAATGGTCTCCCGGGTGCGGTCCTGTGCAGCCCCACAGACATCACGTCCCTCTCGGGCTGGCATAGCAGCTACAGCGGGGAGCACGTGCCGCAGGCTCCGCTAGGGCCCTTTGAACCTGGCCGGTTTGAGGCGGGCCAGCTCCCTGGCTCTCCGCACCCATCACCTCGCCCACTGTAGGCCCGGGCCCCCTTTCGTCCTGGATGGCTGGAGTAGTGTGCATCCATCGCTGCTGCCTCCAGGAGAGAGCGGCGGCGGCTCGCTGTGCTTAGTGCGCCCCTTCAGTTGGGCTGTGGCGTGAGGGCGGGGGTCAAGCGCCTGGAGCCGTGGTAGTCCGTGGCTGCTGTGGTAGTCGTGGCTTGCGTGGTAGTCCGTGGCTTGCATGGTAGTCATTGGCTTGCGTGGTAGTCGTGGCTTGCGTGATAGTCCTTGGCTTGCGTGGTAGTCCGTGGCTTGCGGTGCCCCGCCATTGCTGTCTTCACCCCTGAGTTTCGCGGCCCAGCGACCTCAGAACTTCCTGCAGGAATAAAGGAGGCGTGGAGGCTGGGAGCGGTCTGTGCCCAGGATGGTTTGACATGCCGGCCCGAGTGCTCTCTGACCAGGCTTTCCCAGCCATGGCTACGGTGGCTTTGGTCTCCATATGCTCCTAGCCGCTGCAGCCAGCAGCAGATGACCATGCCCCAAAATAAAGCTGCGGGGCTGGAGAGATGGCTCAGCAGTTAAGAGCGCCAACGGCTCTTGCAGAGGACCCGGGTTCCATTCCCAGCACCCACATGGCGGCTGAGAGCCATCTTTAACTCCAGTTCCAGGGGAATCCGATGCCCTCTTCTGACCTCCACGGCACCGCACGGGTGCACCAACCTACGTGCAGACAGTACATTCATACACATAAAAAAAATTTTTTTTAAATAAAAAATAAATAAGGAAGCTGTGGTGGAAGGTAGATTACCCATGAAGGTAGAAAGGGAAATTAAGACAGACGAACAGTGGGCCAGCGTTTACCCTCACGTGGCTACACACAGAACACAAAGGGGTCTACTCGCCGAATATCGAATACCGTACTGTAAATCACTTCAGAAAATGGGGTGTCTTGCAAACACCAAAGTGGCATTTTACACACACTGGGGACTATAAACTACGAAACAGACACTTTTTAAAACACTAGGGGGTCAGAGACCACATTGGGCGCCAGATGTAGGAACCCTCCGGGCTAGCCTGCAGAGTTCCAAGGCCCTGACCAGGAAGGCGTGAGTAGACCACGGAGCACTGACTCCACGGAGCACCGACTGCACGGAGCACCAACTCTGGGAGCTGAGTGAAATGGCAGGGAATATGCGAGCACCTGCCAGCTCGTTAATTGTGGGAAAGATGAGGATTTATATACGAATGTCCTCTGCTGCTTCTGGAAGCGCCTCAGGTGCTGATCAAACCACGGACTCAGCTGTTGCCTCCGAGCACAGGTTAAATCCATTTGGTATTCAAGGAGGTCAATCATGCCACTGCAGGTGCGTAACACTCTACAGCAGTCTACTCTGTAGACTGGAAGCTGTCCCCAGAAGCCATACCCTGTAACTCAGCAATTTGACCCTTAAATACAAACCCCATGTAAACGCCCAGGATGTGCACCAGAATAGCGGTTACTTAGCATCATGGGAAACCAGAAACAGCAAAAGTGAACACTCACACTGTGATGAGTACATGCAGTGAGCTACCAAGAGAATGAAACTGCGTTCATAACACCAGTGCAGACTCCAGACAGTCGGAGAGCAGGGGAGGACCAGACTAGAGTGTGCATTGTCTGATTTTATTTGTGCAGCATCACTCACACATAAGTTCAGTGTCCTATGCCAGAAATGCTTGGGGCCAGAACTGCTTCTCGCACTTGGGTGTGTTCGTGTAGTCTGCACGGGGCTGCACAGTGAGCAGTGAGCACCCCAACGTGAAAATCCAGGATCTGAAATGGATGGATTGGGGGCTTTTAGATTAAGGATGCTCAAACTGAGCTGATTGGTGGGGTTAGAAGGAGGAAGGATGGCGCATGCCTTTAATCCTAGCACTTGGGAGGCAGAGGCAGGCGGATCTTTGTGAGTTCAAGGCCAGCCTGGTCTACAGAGTGAGTTCCAGGACAGCTGGGGCTACAGGGAGACCCTGTCTCGAAAAGACCAAATTAAAAAAAAAAAGAAGTGAGGAAGGACAAGAGGGAGTGCTAGGGGCAGTGTGAGGGGCTGTGTGGGGGGCTGTGAAGGGATGTGTGAGGGACTGTGGGGGGCAGTGGGGGGCTGTGGGGCTGTGTGGGTGAGGGGCTGTGGGGGGCTGCGTGGGGCCGTGTGAGGGGCTGTGTGGGGGGCTGTGTGGGACAGTGTGTGGGGCAGTGTGAGGGGCTGTGGGGGGCTGTGTGGGGGGCTGTGTGAGGGCTCTGCGGGGCTGGGGGGCTGACCCAGAATGGTTTCTCACTGGAGTGGTTGTGATTGTGTGCCCTTGGGTGCACACTCAGGAATGCTGGGCGTCTTTGTAGACAGATCATGCTTCCATTAGAAAAGATCTGAAAAATGATTTCTGGGTTGTGAGCAACTGAAAACTGTCCTCCCTAGGAGGACCCTCTGCTGTGACTACTGGAGTCCTTGATGGAACCCGGCAGGGGAGCGCCTGGTCCCCTCAGTCCTCTAACCTTTTGGTCTCTACTGAGCTGTGCAACTCAGCAGACACTAGAACAGACAGCCTGGGCTGCAGATCCTGCACAGCCCGGCATCATCTCTCCTGGTGGGGTGCTTGCTGGGTGCTGAATGGGAAATTCCCACGTCAGGTTCCCACAGGGCTTTGGGGGACAGACACATCCCAACACCACGTGGAGGCAGATCTAGCTTTTCACAATTGTGACTTGTTGGCTTGTCCTGCCCATCACTGTGACTAGAAGCACATGTCTCTGTCACGGAGGGAGTAAGCTGATAGAAAAGGCCATAGGTCATTGAGTTTAAAATGGATCCCTGCCAGCACATGCACGGGGACAACGGAGGGCGGGCGGAGGGCGGCATTGAGGCCTGTCAGGCCTCATGATGGAACATCTGACCCATTCAATGGAAAGCTGAAGGCCCCACACAGGAACACAGTATGAGTGGAAGGAGAGGTGCCTCTAGTCAGGTACTTTGGCACTCTGAAGAGATATTAAAAACAGCTCTCATCTCAGAGAACCCAGTGCTTGTGTCATGGTATGAAAAACTGGGTGCTGGAGAACAACATTTAATGAATGAAGCCTTCCAGCCAGCTCATAACCTCCTTGCACCCGTTTCCATGCATTCACAGGCAGATCGGATCATCTCCCACCCTGAGGATCCCCAAGACTTTGAACAATTCTTCAATGATCCCTTAGAAAGGCCCCCTCTCCAGGGAAACACATTATCTATATGCAGTCCATTGGATCTAGGAAACACCAAACTTATCAGTGAAGGATATATTAAGTGGCTCAAGGGCTACTGTGAAGCATTTTTCTATGTCTTGACAGTAAAATTCCTAGAACCAGTTTCAGTCTCTGAAACGAAGTGCTCTTTTAGAGTGAACGAACACACACGAAATCTGCAAATTCATGCAGGGCACATGTTCTAGTTTGTCTTTCATTGCTGTGACAAAACACTCTGACCGACACCAACTTGGGGAGGAAAGGGTTTATTCAGCTTACATCTCCTGGGTCACAGTTCACCACTTAGGGAGCCCAAGGCAGGAGCTGAAGCACAGGCCATGGAGGAATGCTGCTTACTGGCTTGCTCCCCCAGCTCATGCCCAGCCTGCCTTCTTATACAGTACACAACAACCTGCCCAGGGTGGCACCACCCTTGTGGGCTGGGCCCTCCCACACTGCTCGACCATCAAGACAATACTCCACAGATGTGGCCACAGGCCAATCCAATGGAGCCAATTCCCCAATTGAGGCTCCCTCAACCCAGGTGTGTCAAGTTGACACTAAAGCTATCCAGCACAGCACATCCTGGCATTCTTAAAGAAGAAACTTGAAGATGCCTTCTGCGTTGTGGGGATAACAGTGATCCATCTTTACCCAAGAGACTCCTGGAATTTGTCTTTGGACAGGCCTCTGACAGAAGATGTAGGGATATTCAGCTTTGCCAGGTATGGCGAGGATTTCCATAGCTTCCGATTCAAAGGCCAAGTGAAGAAGTCGAAGCTGGCATCTGCCAGTGACTACTCCATTTTTGATAACTATTACTGCCCTGAAATCACTAGTCTTTTGCTGCGGCGATCATGTAAGGCACTGGTGAGGTGGATTGATGAAGAAGGTAGCAACACAGCAAGAGCAACTTCCGAACACGATTGTGAGAATGAGGGGCTGCAGAAACCTGTGGAAGCTTTCAAGGAATGGAAAGAATGGATAATAAAATGCATTGCTGTTCTCCAAAAATAAGCACTTGCAGATAGGAGTAGCAAAAATAAACATGTGCACATTACGCGTTCACTGGCGAAGTATGTCATTAGACAAACCATCTACTAGTTCTGTGCTATGGCCAAGTGACAGCCTAGAAGCTTCTTTGAAGCCCCTAGCCTGGAATGAGGCCCACGGGGAAGCCCCTAGCCTGGGCTGGTCTCCTGTCTCTCTGTCTGTGGCCTTGAGCCTGTCATTTCCATTCTTCACTTGTTTCCATCTCACAGGAGAACTGGGAAAGCCAAAGCTACTAAGTAAATACTTTAAATTAAAAAAAAAATGGATCCCTGCCAATAAAATAATAATAAAATAAAATAAAATGGATCCCTGCCCCTCACACACACATTAGACATTAGGTTGCATTTTACAGTTAACGTAACATAATTTGGCATTTTATTTTCCTTCAGAACTTCAGTGCCCCCTCTGCCTGGCATCTTCTTGGCACTCCCTTCACCACGTTCCTCTCTTCCAGCCTGAGGTACTTGCACCTGGATGCAGGTACCCGAGCGTCCACACGGCTGGGGAGATGGCTCAGTTGGTAAAGTGGTTGGCATGCCAGCATAAGGACCTGCGTTTCTGATTCCACAGCCCTCACACTGCCAGGCATGGTGGAAGCATCTGTAATCGCGGCTCCAGGGAGGCAGAGCCAGGAGGATCCTAGAACTCGCTGAGCAGCCAGGCTGATGGGACTGGTGAGCTGCAGGTTTAGCAAGAGACCTGCCTCAAATAAGGCAGACAGCAATTAAGAACACAGACATCAGCCTCTGGCCTCCACACATATGTATGCCCCCTACACACATGTACACACACAAACATGAACATTGTACACACAAATAAGGTCTAAATTTTGCTTGGACTTTTAGGGATAATTTGCCCTCTGCCTCCTCCCCATCACCTGTCACCTGACTGCCAAGGAAACAAGGCAGGGGGCCCTGAGATTGGAAGAAGCAATGTGAAGGGTGGGATGGAGGAGTGGGAGGAGGGTAGGAGACTGCATGTGCTCTTGAGGGAGAGAAAGAGGAGCAGGAGGTGGGCAGGGGAAGGGAGGACAAATAAGAATAAATATTATGAAATACCAAAATTAAGCCCGTTATTGGTATGCTAATTTTAACATTTAAAAAAAAATTTTTTTTTTGGTCTTTTCGAGACAGGGTCTCCATGTAGCCCCAGCTGGCCTGGCACTCACTCTGTAGACCAGGCTGGCCTTGAACTCACAAAGATCCGCCTGCCTCTGCCTCCCAAGTGCTAGGATTAAAGGCGTGTGCCACCACACCAGGCTTTAAAAAATATTATTTTTATTTTATGTATATGAGTGTATTGCCTGCATGTGTGTAAGTGTAGTAGTGTCATGCAGTGCCTGCAGAGGCCAGAAGAGGGCATTAGATCCCCTGGAACTGGAGTTGTAGACGGTTGTTAGCCATCATGTGGATACTGGGAATTAAACCAGGACGCTCTGCAGGAGCAGATGGTGCTCTTAACCGCTGAGCCATCTCTCCAGCCCGTTTTTTACATTTTTAAAGAATTGGAGATGTAGCTCAGTTGGTAGAGTTCTTGTCTATCTTGTATGAAGCCCTGGGTTCAATACTCGGCCCTGTGTAATCTGGGCCTACTGGTACATACCCGAGATTTCAGCACTCAAGAGGTAGAGGCAAGAGTATGAGAAGTTAAAGTCACCCTCAGCTGCATAGCTGCTCTGAGGCCAGCTTGGGCTCCATGAGATCCAGTGTCACAAGCACACACACACACACCACACACACCCTAAAGTCATCCTCAGCTACATAGCTGCTTTGAGACCAGCTTGGGCTCCATGAGATCCAGTGTCACAAACACACACACACACACACCACACACGCACACACACACGCACACACACACACCCCAAACCTGTGTTAGAAACGAAGAAGAGAGGAAGGAACAATGGCTTGTCCCTGGAGGAGCGAGATTCTTGACACAGTACATCCTGCCTTGGTGTGTGTGTGTGTGTGTGTGTGTGTGTGTGTGTGTGTGTGCTCTAAATTTCTCTGGCAAACTCTCTCACTTCAGACTCTAAGGAGAAATAATCTATAAAGAGAATCACTAAGAAAAGCCTGGAATGAAAAAGATTGTTATAGGTCCCTCGTTTTAAATAAATGCCCTAAAGTAACAGGCAGCACCTGGCAGGCCAGAGTGCGCATGTGGCCCGGCCTCCTCCACTGACCTTTTGGAGGCTCTGTAACCTCTTCCCGCCACCTCCTCCCAGCACATCTGGTCATCACTACACGTCCCAGCTGTAATTCATTTCCCACCTTAGCTTCCCTGGAAGAAACAAATCACAGCCATTAATTAACCTCAAGGGATTACTAGTGAATAGCAATTTGATATGTTACCCTTCTTAAATGAATTTGCTTCAAAATCTGTTTAATTACAAGGCCCAGCTGTAGCAGGCTGGAGTGCTTCTCAGCACGAACCCCGGGCCCATCTCCAACAGTGCAAAAAAATGAAACATATTTGTTGTTTTGTTTGTTTTCCAGCCTCAGATGCTGAGAAAACATATTTGATATATACAGAATGCTAAAAGTGGAAAACTGGAGTAAGTACAAAGGATTAAAACAACCAGACCTGGAGCTAGAGAGACGGCTCAGGGGCTTGAGAGCACTGGCTGCTCTTGCAGAGGAACTGGGTTTGATTTCCAGCACTGGCATGGTGGCCATCATACAAGGCAGTAACTCCAGTTCCAGGGATACAACGCCCTCTTCTGGTCTCTGAAGGTACTGCACCTACATGGCACACTTACATTTAAGCAAACACTCAGACACATAAAATAAAACTATTTAAAAAAAATCCAGGCGGGGCTGGAGAGATGGCTCAGCAGTTGAGAGCACCAATTGCTCTTACAGAGGACCCAGGTTCGATTCTCAGCACCCACATGGCGGCTAAGAACTGTCTTTTACTCCAATACCCAGGAGAACTCCAGTTCCAGGGGAATCCGATGCCCTCTTCTGACTTCTGCGATATTGCATGACATGGGTGCACAAACCTACATGCAGAAAGTACACTCATGCACATAAAAAATAAGAAATAAAACAACAACAACAACAACAACAGCAAAAACCTGCGTATTGGTCATGCATGCCTGTGGTCCCAGCTACTCAATAGGCTGAGGCAGGAGGATCACTTGACCCTGAAAACTTGAGACCAGTTTGGATAACAGGGTGAGACCCTGTTTCAATGAAAGAAATAAGAGGTGGGAGGAGGAGGGGGGCAGGAAGGACAAGGGATGAAGATCAGGAAGACTAGGACAAAGTCAGTGTCTGCTTTCTATACAAGTACTGACTGTTGGGAGACAATCCTGGTGAAAGACTTGACCATCCCTTCCTTCCTCCCCCCTTTGTCATAAATTGGCCATTTTGCAAGCTGCAGCCCTCCGTGTATACACAAAACAGACTGTGGGGAACATAGAATATGCCTTCATTTCTGAGAAGTCCATGCACATACCAGAGGTTGCTTGGTAGCAAGCATCTCTGGTTTTGGAAGCCAGTTTCCTTAGCTATTTGTTGTGGATGGAGTTGACATTATTTTAAAGTATTTAGTTGCCATCCTTCCAACTCTGAAACGGAGGATCAGGTATGCCAATCATGCTGTGGTATTGGGTCCAAGGTATTTAATCATCTTTGTTCCCGAAGCTTTACTTTGTCCACACGAGGGAGAAGGGACTCCTGAGTTCTACACGTCACTTAAATGGCCCTGGGCTGTATGATATCATAATGTTTGTTCGTCTACTTTCCCAACTGTACAAGAGTCTTTCAAGGCCACACCTGGAAACCCTAGACTCTTAACAATGCTTAGAGAAGCCAGGCGTTGGTGGTCCACACCTTTAGTTCCAGCACATGGGCGGTTGAGCCTGGCCTCCAGGAGACTGAGGCCGGCTGGGCAACTTCTGGGGCTGTAGGGAGATCCTGTCTCAAAAAGCAAGCACCCCTTGAAAAGACCAAAAAAAAAAAAAAAAGCCGGGCGTGGTGGTGCATGCCTTTAATCCTAGCACTTGGAAGGCAGAGGCAGGTGGATCTTTGTGAGTTCAAGGCCAGCCTGCTCTACAAAGTGAGTTCCAGGACAGCTGGGACTACAGGGAGACCCTGTCTCGAAAAGACCAAAAAAAAAAAAAAAGCTAGCACCCCACAGACAAACAAAAAGGGACCTTACAGAGTCCCGTTTATACACGGTGAAGCTGAGGGTCACCAGGTTAGATAACAGTGGCCAGGTCTCTGTCCACTTGAAGATGCCCTACTAGCCAGGCACGGCCATGGAACGAGGCCTGCAGGAGCCTGGGGCAGAAGACGCTGCCCTCAAGGCCACCCTGGGCTACATAACATTACTGCCTCAAAAAACCAAAGGTGGTCTATTTCAACAGTGAGTATTAAACTGCACAATTAGACACATTCCCCCAAAACATAAGCTATGAGAAATACCAATTTGGGGGCAAGGGATTAATGCTCTAAAAAAGTTAACTAAGTAACCTAAACCATTTCTGATGCTCTGTGTCTAGTCACTGTGCTGAGTGCCCACCCCGTTCCACTGCTTGGCTCGGTGCCTCGGTATGGTCCTGTTTTTATTTTCCACCGATGGACCAAGCAGCTGACTGACAGCAGTTCCTTGTAATTCTGGGGCTTTCTAGAAAACTTTTAGGAATCCCTGCATTCTCAGATGTGCGTGGAATAGTGGCTCTTCCCGCCTCCCACAAATGTGTCTGTTGTGGCCTTTCACTAAAATGTGCTTCAAAGTTTCTGGCTCTGCCTCTTGTTTCTGGCTCGTTGGTTTATGTTAAGAATGAACAGGAACAGACCTTTGACATTTCTTGGTTGTATTCTGGTTTGGGGATTGGATTTATTTAGAACTGGAAGGAGTTAACAAATTTAGCCCAGGCCCCTCTGAGGGTCCAGAGCAAGAACTGTCATAAATTCACTTCCTGTCCAGGGATCCCACCACAGACCCTCATACTCCTTGGAACCCAGCGACATCTGGTGGCTCTGGGGTAATGGACCAGCAGTTGAGTGACAACCCCTGAACTGTGATGCGATCTTGTTCCACACAATAAGGCAGTTGCCGTGCCACATGGCCACTCTCTCTCCCTGGAGCCTCCTGCAGGTCACCCCATACCTAGTTACCACCTTGGCCCCAGAAACTTCCAGATGGTCCTGCTGGCTCTGAGCACCGCGCTACCTTCCTGGAGTCTCCTAGGCAGTACAGAGCAAGCTGCCTGTTGCTAGCTGGATGGGAAGAAGTGAACTTAACCCAATGGGTTCATGGCCGCTGCCACATTAGACCAAGCTTGGCTGGGTTCCTGGTGCTGGAAGGCCGGCGATTTACTGCCTCCTCTGGCAGCAGGTGGCCAGGGTATTTTTAGCATCTGGAGCCTTTAGGGCAAGGCAGGGGGTTGGGAGAGGGCAGGAGCCAGGGAGGTCTTGGGTGTCTCTTCCAGAGTCTGAGTTCAAGTTTTCTAGATAATGAGCCTTGTCTCTAACACTTTGGGCTGTCGGTATTGGATGCCCACTGTCAAGGCTACACACTCATCTCCTACCCATTGGCCTTTGCCTTCCCTCCGGCTGGAGAAAGCAACAGCTTTGTGATGCCAAGTTGGCAAGCATCCAGAGTTAGACTGGCTGTTGTTAGTGCCCCAGGTGGGCACCTTTTCCACTTGGAAGCCCTTCCGTTCACTGTATCGTCTCACCTCATTAACCAGTGAACCCCGTGGACCACTATCTTCTTATTGTTCCAAGGAACTTGGCGATGAGAGCTACCTGCCTAGCACCATGGGCACAGGTGGTGGAGCCTGAAGCTCGGCTGCCAGAGAAGGACGGGCAGCTCAGCAGTGCAGAGTTGAAACCACTCTGTCACACACGAGGGAGACTCTTCCAAAAGATGTGCTTCCCTGACCCCCAGCCTGCCCAATAACTGGGCTCACACAGGACTTAGCATGGGTCACTCACTGTAAGGATCTCAAACCCTCACCATCCTGGCTTTTCTGTTCTGGCTCACCCAGTTATTTGGCCTAAGTCAGTCCATAGAACAAGCTCCACATATATCCCAATGTCACTATCCTCATGTGAGGGACAGTCTTGGAACTATAAAGGGTGGGGAGAGTCAGGAGGGAACCAAGGGACAGCCCTAAGTATAGAGAAGAAAACCCCTAACTGTGAGAGCCTGGTTCCTCTGAGTCCCCCCAGCCTGGTCCCCCGGTACAACCACAGCTGAATAACCCCAGATGGCATTGCGTACAACGGCTGGCAGTGATGGGGTCAAGGCTGGGAGCTGCCCCTTCTCCCAGAGACTGCTCATGGTTCTCTGGCTCAAGAGAGGCAGCTTCACTGTCACCGTGGGCACCAAGTGGCGGAAGCTGTGCCCAGGTGCCCATTCCTGATGGGCAGCCCTGAGTACACACAGATATCATCAGTACAGAGCAACTTCTAAAGGTGCTTCACCCTCCAGGCACCCAAAGCTGCCTGTTCTGAAGCTGGAGTCCAGCCCAGACAGGTTGAACATACTTGTCATATTTTCTACAGACGTAAAGAACTGAGATGCGGCACTCAGTGATAATGCAGAGGGGTGAAGGCTTTAGACAACTGAAAGCTTCCTCCCAGACAGGCATGGATGAGGCTGCTGCTGAAGACCAAGAAAGTGCTTCCCTTGGCTGACTGCAAGCTGTTGCTAGAATGCCACCCGTAGACGATGTGTACAAAACACAGGGGACTCGTTACCCGGGAGGCTTCTTGGAGTGCATCAGTACTTGACAGGTGCCTGCTCTCTAGAGTTCACTTCTACCTGCCTGGATAGTGAGGACAGAGCCACCTATGAACAACTTTTTTTAAATTTTTATTTATTTTTTAAATGTTTATTTATGGTGCTGGAGAGATAGCTCAGCAGTTAAGAGCGCCGACTGCTCTTGCAGAGGACCTGGGTTCGATTCCCAGCACCCAAATGGCGGCTAAGAACCGTCTTTAACTCCAGTTCCAGGGGAATCTGACGCCCTCTTCTGACCTCCACAGCATTGCATGACATGGGTGCACCAACCTACATGCAGACAGAACATTCATACACATAAAAAATAATAAATAATGGAGCCGGGCGTGGTGGCACACGCCTTTAATCCTAGCACTTGGGAGGCAGAGGCAGGCGGATCTTTGTGAGTTCAAGGCCAGCCTGGTCTACAGAGTGAGTTCCAGGACAGCTGGGACTACAGGGAGACCCTGTCTCGAAAAGACCAAAAAA
>VZQC01001562.1:125428-140079 GCA_009823505.1 Rhizomys pruinosus | reverse complement strand
TATATATTCTGGAAATCTATGTTTTTCAGATTTATCTGCAGTGGGGTGACGATTTCCTCCCACTCTGTGGGATTTCTCTTCACTTTCCTTCATTGTTTTCTTTGATGTACAGAAGCTTTTGAGTTTAATGACGGTCCCATTTTGTCAATTGTCGACCTAATTTCTTGCGCCAGCTGCTGTATGATATAGGAAGTCTTTTCCTACGCCTATGTCTTGTAGTCTGTTGCCAACTTTTTCTTCTATCGCCTTCAGAGTTTGGGGTTTCACATTGAGGTCTTTGATCCATCTGGAGTTCACTTTTGTACAGGGCGAGAGGTAGGGGTTTAATTTCAATTCTTCTACAAGTGGTGATCCAGTTTTGCCAACACCACTTGCTGAAGATGCTGTCTTTTCTCCATTGTGGCTTCTTGGCCCCCTTGTCAAATATAAGATGGCTGAAATTGTATGTGCTCAAGTTTGGATCTTTGGTTTTGTTCCATTGGTCAACAGGTCTGTTTTTGTGCCAGTACCAGGCTGTTCTTAAACTCTGTGACCAGTCGGGCGTGGTGGTGCATGCCTTTAATTCTAGCACTTGGGAGGCAGAGGCAGGAGGATCTCTGTGAGTTCAAGGCCAGCCTGGTCTACAGAATCAGTTCCAGGACAGCTGGGGCTACAGGAAGACCCTGTCTCGAAAAGACAAAAAAAAAAAAACTCTGTGACCAGGCAACCTGGAGAAGAGTTTATTTCAGCTTACAAGTTATAGTCTATTGTTGGGGGAAGCCAAGGCAGGAACCTGGAGGCAGGAGCCAAAGCAGAACCTGGGGCTTCCCACAGTGGGCTGGGCCTTCTACATCAACCAGCAATCAAGTAAATGCCCACAGACTCTCCCACAGGCCAAACCGATGGAGGAAATTCCTCACAAAAGCAAATCTGCGGGGCAGGAGAGATGGCCTAGTGGTTAAGAGCGCCGACTGCTCTTACAGAGGACCCGGGTTCGATCTCCAGCACTCACATGGCAGCCGAGAACCATCTGAATCTCCAATTCTAGGAGAACTCCAGTTCCAGGGGAATCCGACACCCTCTTCTGACCTCCGCGGCATTGCACAACATGGACAAACTTGCATGCAGACAGTACATTCATACACATACAGAAATAAATTTTAAAAAATTAAAAAAAAAGTGAATCTGCACAGGTTCCTGTCCACACTGCCTGCTCTTCAGTCTCCACACAGCCGTAATTCTGGAAGTCACTTTCCTCTAGCGTTGACCTAGCTGTTACCTGGATCTCCTCGACTTAGTCTTTGAGGAAATGTGACAAGCAGCAGCTTCCTAGCGAGAAAGCACCAGCTGGACACTCCTGTTGTTCTGTCCTCACAGCTGACTGACAGACTGGGGATGAAATTCTAGCCTGGGGTTGATTTTCCCTTAGATTAAAAAAAATTATTTTCAGCAGGGTGTGGTGGCTCACACCTCTAATCCTAGCACTTGGGAGGCAGAGGCAGGCAGATCTCTGAGTTCAAGGCCAGCCTGGTCTACAGAGTAAGCTCCAGGCCAGCTGAGACTAAAGGGAGACCCTGTCTCAAAAATAACACACACAAAAATTATTTTCATTTTATGTGTCTGAGTGTGCAGCCTGCATGTCTGCAAGTGAGGTGGTGTCACACAATGGCCATGGAGGTCAGAGAGGGTCATAAAGCCTATTTTCCTATCAGCTAGGGACCTTTGAATGCTAGTGGTTGCCCTGGTCAGCGTCTCAGTCCTGTGGGGACTATACCATCCATGAGAGCTAGGTGGGAAGGCTTTGCGCAGCCTCTGCTCAGCTCAGGTCTTAAGTTTCTCAGACTTTCTCCTGTCCTTAGCTGGGCAAGGAGACCACAGGAGCAGAAACTCAGTAACAGAGGGGCAGGTTCCTGCCAGAGTAAGATGCGGGCGTGGTCCGAGGGCCACTCCTCATCCAGACGGTCCACCAGTTCTCTCTTCAGCCACACTTCAATCCTCCACATTGCAAGTCCCAAGACCACCTGACCATGGTGCCTAATTCTGTGTATAATGAGAGCATGGTCTCTAGAGATGCCCTGTGAGAAAGGTCACATGGTGGGTGTGACCTACAAAAGTTACTGAAACTATCTGTGCCTTGGGCTCCACACAAAGACACCCTGGCCCGACCCCCAGACACTTGGGTGTTTGCTCTTCTGCTCTGGGAGCACAGTTTCCATCTTTCATGAGTTCACTGTTCATCTCAAACCTGCTACTCTCTCTTCTATTTTTTTGACTTTTGTGATTTTTGCTTTTCCTTCCGTCTTTCTTTTATTTTTTGAATTCCTTTATTGTCTGGCTGGTGAGGCTTGGGGAGACAATATCGTTAAATATATGTATGTATGTCACTATTTATGCCACAAGTCTCAAGAGCTTTCCCTCTCCCTCCCCTCCCCTCCCCTCCCCATCTCTCCTCTTTCTTCTCTCCTCTTTTTGCTAAGGTCTCACTATGTAGACCAGGCTGGTCTTGTAAGAGAGGCCCACACTGACTCCATTTTGAGTATAGCCACCATTTTAAGCAATTACTGGAACCTGCCCAATTCAGGGAAAATGTTGATTGCTCAAAGACAGTTGCTCAAGGCCTCAAGAACAGCTAACTTAAACTTGTTAAAGATAACTGTTGGTATGTGAGGGCAGATGGACTGAACCAACATTTCCTCATTCCAGTTGCAGGATTGTGTCTAAAGATAACTGTTGGTATGTGGGGTGCCATTGGGCTGACCTAACCATGAGCCGTAAGCCTGTTATTATCCAATAAGGCTAGAAGTTACCCAAACCCTGCTAAAATTCCCCTAGACCCTGTATAAAAGGCCCGTTAGCCAAGTTATGGGGGTCGGAGCCTTTTCCCTCCCACCCCAGCATGCTGGTTTACTTTTTCCCAAAATAAAGTCTTGGTTTTCCATCCTTCAATGTGTCTGGTGTGGATTCTCGAACCCTAACATCTTGAAGGTTCCACCGAGATCCCCCAAAGACCACTGGAGGGACTAGAGACTTTCAGCCAGCCATGTCTTTTGGGTAAGAGTGAGCTCAATTCTTTTTTCTATTTTTTTCTTTACTTTGGTTTTGGTTATTTTGGCTAAACTTGAGTTTCTGGTTTGGGGCACTCAGATAGGAGAAACTGGATGCAGTAATGCTCCTTGAGCGTGGAGACGGGGGACGCCCCAGCTCTCCACTGGTAGAGTGCGAACAGGGGGTTTGCCTCAGGATTTAGAGTGTGAATAGTGGGTTCACCTCAGCAATTTGGAATTTGGGCAAGGGGTCTGGATTTCTGGCTCCAGGACTGATAGGGGGTCAGCTCCATGCGCACAGACTTGCTTCTCTTCATGTCTGTATAGTCTTTGTTGTTGGGCCCTTATTCTGTCTGCTGCTTTCGCCTTGGTTCTCTGAGATTGCTTTCATTCTCATTCTCTGGGATCTCAGGATGGGAAATTCTAAATCTACCCTGATTTAAAGGAGGTATCTATGTCTTGTGTTTATGGTAACCATGTGCCAAAGATTCATCTAGCTTGTTATGCGTCTAAGTTTGTGTGGGTGTGTGTGTTTGTAATTCATTTATTGTACTTGTCTCATGTTGGTTCTGTCAATAAAGTGGCCACTTCAAGTTTCAATCCTTTATGTGCACAGAATGATTTCATTTTGGCATGCCAGACTAGATATGCACGTGCAAAGTTTAAAAATTGATATTTAAAAATGCATTTAAAGGCCTAAAATTTGGATACTGTAGACATCTCTAAATTTATTGTCTCTTAGTCTCTCAAATGCTTCACAACAGGTGGTAGTTGTCTATAAGAATCAGCCTCAGAGTTGACTGTTTAAAGAACCCATTTTAGTTTGTGTTTGCTTTCAAAAGGTAACTTGCTTGCTTTGGAATTATCTATTTTTTTTTAGACCTTTGTGGACCAGATTCAGGACTGGAAATGTATTCTTGGACTGGACTTTGTTTTGGGTGGGGCAGTTTTGTTGCCCCTTGGGACCAGGTGTGGTGAAACACACCTTTAATCCCAGTCCTTGGGAGGCAAATGCAGACAGTTCTTTGAGAGCTCAAGTTCAGCCTGGTCTACAGAGCAAGTTCCAGGCCAGCTGAGACTAAAGGGAGACCAAAAGGCCAAAAAAAAAAAAAAAAGAGAGAGAGAAAGTATGTGAGTGTTGGTACTTCCCACATGCATGGAAATTACACATGTGTATGTGACTATTGGTAATTTTCCATCTGAAGTAAATAACATGGAGTTAGAGAAAATAAATACCGGGCAGCTGTCTCCATTGAAATAGTTCTTGGCATTGGCAGGTCCTCCAGGGACTCACAGCTCCTGGCCACAGGGGTGTGTACTAATCACACAACTCTGGCTAGAGAGTGGGACCCCTTGGTGCTTAAGGTCCCTGCCTTACTCCCAATCCCACCTGGTCAGTGGGCTGGGCCTTAGGTGTGAGGGAGAGTTGTTTTTGAGTAAAAGGATGCATCAAGCATATTGGAGTCAGTAAGAGGGATGTGGGCAAGATGAATGTGCGTGTTTGAGGTGGCTGGGGCTTACTGTCCCTGCACTGGGAGGAGGTGTTGATGTTTTCCAGGCAGAGAAGTTATGGAAAGGCTGAACAAGGGACTGGAATTGTGCTGTTTTTACTGATGGAAGAAGGGAGAAGCCTATTCTGAGTCTCTGATCAGGAAAAAGGCAGATTAGAGATTTTTGTGATGCATCAGACAGGGCTGGAGGTTGGTCATAGGAGGGCCATTTCTCACCTCTCACCACCTGCACTTGCTTTAGACTCAAGTCACATTTGAACCCTGACTGCTCTGGTGACCACTGCTCTGAGGTGGGTCACTTTAATGTTCACACCCACTTAGAGCCCCACAGTAGACTCTGGGTCAGGACTCTGGCAGGCTCATCTGGGAAGGTGACTTCCCTTGTTTGTAATGACCCAGTAGGGTGCCTGTCAGTAGCTGTGAGAAGCAGGCCACTTCATGAGCTGCACCTTGGTTAAAACATGTATTTACAAAAATCTACCCAGTTGCTGTCTCAAAGGGCCAGAGATAATCTGCTTCTTACAGGCTAGTAAAATTTGCATCATCAGTTAGTCAGGAATCCTGGTCTGCCTTGGGAGGAGGTCTTTAGAGTTTGGGGAATTTCTGAGCACTCTGGAGTGCACATGTGGCAACCCTTCTGTCTTTGCTAGAGACCAATTTTGGGGTCTGGCACCTGGATCAGTGGGGTGCTGCATGGCTTCCAGGGGCAAATTATAGGCTCTTGCCTCCAAGGAGCGAGGGAGAGCAGTCTGGAGCAGCTTTTTTGGGCTCTGTTATGTTTCTGCAAGAATTTTTGAGCCTGTTTCCCTCCCTCTCTTCCTCCTCATGGAAGGAAAAGGGACTTCTTTGGGTCTGCACCCTCCTTGCTGATCTGGCTGGCAGACTGTGTGTTTGTGTTGAGGAAGGGTTATTCAAGGTAATAAAAGGATATAAAATGGAGAAAATGTTAAAAAGGTATTTTTAGTAAGGATTTATGTGAAGATGATGAAAAAGTATGCAAGTGATAAAAGTTTGAGGAGGTTTGTTGTGACAGGTAAAAAGGACAGTATATAAATAAGCTTAAATTTGTAAGGTTCAGTCAACTAGTTTAAAAATCAAAATGTATATCTAGTCAAGGTTTGTTTAAGAGTGTTCAGTTTTTGTCCAACCATTATATGCATATCACATGGCACCTCAAGGTTTAGTAAAAATGATAAAATACCTGTATTAAGTTAAATTGGTATATATAAATACTCAAGCTGGTTTACTAGTGGCCTGAATAGGATTGTGAATATACAGAGTTGTTAATTTTCAGTCCTCTTCTAGTTTGAACCTGACTCCCTGTTACAGGTTTGGATTAAATGGGCACAGGTAAATGGTGGGTTACCTATGGCTACTGAAAAATGTACTTTATGTTTCTTGCAAGATTTGCTATTTGATATTTCCTTTAACCTAACCAGATAATTTGGCTCAAAAGGTTAGATTCTTTCTTCCTGAACCAGCCGCATGCAGTCCAGAAGAAGATAGTTTGGATGGACTTGGTAATACTTATCAGTTTATTTCCTGTCTTCTGTTATGTGTTACAACTCCTGTCTTTCTGGGAAAACTATAAATCAGGATAAAGGGTCTAAAAAAGAAAAGGATTGTCCCCGTTTGTAGTAACTGTAGTGAACAGTTTTACATTTAAAATAAGCCTGAAATTGTTTAATTTGATCTCTCGGGTTATGCCTGCTTAACGTATGGTGTTAAGTCCCTTCTCCAGTCAGCATTATACAAGGCTGCTTGAACTTTTGTCCAAGCCTTATCTAGAATATTATACAGTAATTAAAGGTGTTAGCCTGGTGGAACTTAGCCTTTGTGGGTGGATAACTACCATACTTAAATGCCCATACCAATTCGGCTGAGGGACCTAAGGAATGATTTTGTTCCTTGCCCTCTGAGGTCAACCAGTCTGGGGAACTAGTCTGGGGACATCTCTTGAAATGTCCTGCAATTGTAAGTCACCAGTCCTCCTAGGCAAGGAGGTCTTGGAGACCTACTAACGGGACTCTAGCAAGTGTCCAGTCTGTAAAGAGGAAAGTCTTCAAAAAGGGAAGCCTGGTCTAGCAAGACCTGACTTTGTCCTCATGTGGATGAACTGGTGATTGAAAAGCCGAGAGGAACCAGAGGCCTCTCCCCCCAAAGGTCTGAGTGGCCCCCGAGGACAAGATCCTCAACTGACCTTGAGAAAACAAAAGTTGGTTAATCTGGGCTAACTGTATGGACTTAGACACCCAAGAGGAAGAGTCTAACCAAAAGATAAGTAATCATTATATTTCCTTTAGAGTCTGAAATACTGTGCCTCCAAACACTAGATTTTAAGTCATTTAAAGTCATATGAAATCTGTTGTTACCAAATAATAAAGTTTCCTCTTTCTCTTTAAGCAACCACCTAAGGGAAATGCACACCATGACTATTGAAACTTGCTGGAAAGCAGATCCTGAGTCCAGACACCATAGCCAAATGAACAAAAGGAGAAGCTCAATGGATGCTTCGGAACCCCTCATTGAGAAATTCTAAAGGAGTTTTAAGTTGGCCATTTAACTCGCCCTCTTCTTTTCCTGGTTCCCTGTCTAAAAATGTACCTAGCTACTCTCACCTTCATAGGCACTGGCTAAGGATTTTGTTCTCTATACTTTTGGGGTCTTTCAGATAGATCCACTGAGCAGGTACCCCAGTTGCCACCTCCTATGCCCCTTTTCAGCATGGAAGAAGTCAGAGCGGTCAGCGCCCCAATTACCTCTTGGCAATTGGGGTAACCTCCTCCGAGGGTAATGTGATAAGAGTAGGAGCTAAAAATTGGCTAGGCAGTTTAGGGTCAAGACCCCTGAAAGGAGCCAGTTTCTTTCTCAGCTGAGAGCTGAAGACTTCCTGGATCTGCCAGTAAACTTATCCTTCTGGTTGCTCTGACTTGTGGACCATGCATCCTTAACTCACTTGTCAGTTTTATTAACCAGTGGGTAAAATCCATTAAAATCATGGTACTCAGGACCAGGTATGGTCCTGTATATGGCCCCCCTGAGGAAGAAGACGATAGAGTCTAAGATTAGCCTCCCAGTATACAACTCAAGGGGGGAATGTAAGAGAGGCCCACACTGACTCCATTTTGAGTATAGCTACCATTTTAAGCAATTACTGGAACTTGCCCAATTCAGGGAAAACGTTGATTGCTCAAAGACAGTTACTCAAGGCCTCAAGAACAGCTACCTTAAACTTGTTAAAGATAACTGTTGGTATGTGAGGGCAGATGGACTGAGCCAACATTTCCTCATTCCAGTTGCAGGATTGTGTCTAAAGATAACTGTTGGTATGTAGGGTGCCATTGGGCTGACCTAACCATGAGCCGTAAGCCTGTTATTATCCAATAAGGCTAGAAGTTACCCAAACCCTGCTAAAATTCCCCTAGACCCTGTATAAAAGGCCCGTTAGCCAAGTTATGGGGGTCGGAGCCTTTTCCCTCCCACCCCAGCATGCTGGTTTACTTTTTCCCAAAATAAAGTCTTGGTTTTCCATCCTTCAGTGTGTGTGGTGTGTATTCTTTTTTTTTATTATTAATTTTATTTATTTCTGTATGTGTATGAATGTACTGTCTGCATGTAGGTTTGTGCACCCGTGTCCTGCAATGCCTCGGAGGTCAGAAGAGGGTCTTGGATTCCTCTGGAACTGGAGTTCTCCTGGAATTGGAGTTTCAGATGGTTCTCAGCCACCATGTGGGTGCTGGGGATCGAACCCGGGTCCTCTATAAGAGCAGTCGGCACTCTTAACCGCTAGACCATCTCTCCAGCCCCTGGTGTGTATTCTTGAACCCTAACAGTCTCACTATGTGGACCAGGCTGGACTCAGAGATCTTCCTGCCTCTGCCTCCTAAGTGCTGGGATCAAAGGCTCCTGCCACCATAGTGCCCAGCCTTTCTTGTCCTTCCTGAAGACCCCTCACCCCCCTCCACGGGTAGAGTATTCATCCCTGGTTCCTGTTGTTAATCTGTGTGCTGACTGCAAAGGATCTTTGGCAGAGCTGGGGGGGAGTGGCCCTGAGGGCTTTCCACAGCTGCTGAGTCATCCCTGGCTGAGAGGAAACAAGGCCCAATTTGAGGCTACACACTTGTGTAAGAGCCTTGTGACCCAGCTGTGGCTGAACAAACAGCCCTCCCCAGATCATCTGACTGCCCTTGAGAACATGATCCTATCTCTAACTAGTTAGGAGGAGTTTATGATGTATCCATTTTTCTCCTGGATCCTGAGAAGAAGGACAGAGAGACTGAGAAAATTGCAATGTGAGAAGTTTCTACCCTTGGCTCCGGCTTCCCTTTCCTGTTGCCTGAGAGTCAAGAAACGTCAACATAACTGACAGAGCCCAAATTGCCTACAGAGATAATGCATGTTTTCCTACAGACATCCCAAACGGAGATGTTAAAAATGACAGTGCTGGCTACAGGGTGATTTTGAGGCTATCCTGGGCTACATGAGACTCTGTTTAAACAAAAAATTAACTATGCTTACTTAGGACCAAAAGTTTGTAACCTTGAGTTCTGAGTTTTATGGGATTATACTTCCTCATCTGTAAATCTAAGCGGTGCACCCCAAAGGCTCAAAGTTTCCTACAATGTGGGGAACTGTAAAGAATTATGGACAGAATCTGGACTAATGGCTTTTGCTTAACCTTGCACCAAAAACTATCCATTCAAGATAGTGAATGAACGTGGGGGGCCTTGATTAGCATATCAACATAATTGGGGGAGCCCTTGATTAGCATATCAACATACCGACAGCAGTGTTGCATTCTCACTTGAAACAGCGAGAATTGAGAAGTATGGTTGACAGTGTGTGTATGATATATTTTAGACCTAGGGATCAAAGAATGAGCATCTCTGCTAAGACTGGGGTGGCCCCTATCTGTGATTTCCTCCACTGATGTTAGAAAGAAGGTTGGAATAAATTATGGGCGTCTGGAGGAGCAGGCGACTCTCAGAGCTTGGGTCCACTCTTAAACTAATGCAGTCAGGACGCTCATTTATTCAGGTATAACTGTAATGTGGCTTGCTGGTGCCACAAGCTGTGTCCACAAAGGCTGGTGGGCTGGTTAGAACTTCAGTGATGCAGAGAGCCTGGGATGCTGCCGGCCCAGAGCCAAGCTTTCCTGGGCCACCTGTAGCCCCCTTAATAGCCATTTACTGCCCTCCTCTGTACCTGAATTAACAGCTTTGTGACCATTAGAAAACTCCTTTGGAATGTTCAAAAAGACCCATAGTTCCCCTCATCCAACAGGCCAAGAATGGTGATGGATGGTATCTAAGGTCACAGCAGTGTCCCTGCTCTTCTGTGACCTGCCTACCTACTGTAGCCACCAGTGTATTTGAAAGTGGCTGGAGAGATGGTTCGATTGCTCTTGCAGAGGACCTGGGTTCAATTCCCAGCACCCACATGGTGGCTAAGAACTGTCTTAACACTAGTTCCAGGGAATCCAATGCCCTCTTCTGACCTCTGTGGCATTGCACGACATGGGTGCACCAACCTACATGCAGACAGTACACTCATACACATAAAAAATATTAAAGAAAAAATTTTTTAAAAGCATTAAATATTTTTAAAAAGTGCCTTGACTTACAATGTTTTATATTTTATTACTGCAGAATGCAGTTACTATGTTGGAAGATGAATTTTTTTTTTTGAGACAGGGTCTCCTTATGTAGCTCTGGCTGACCTGAAGCTCTCTATGTAGACCAGGCTAGCCTTAAACTCACAGAGAACCACATGCCTCTGCCTTCTGAGTGCTGGGATTAAAGGTGTGTGCCCCCACACCAGAACATTTGGGACAACCTAAATCTCTATTCCCAGATCCTGGTCACACATGTTTTAGAATAGACTGTCGTCTCTTTTCCATTTGAGGTAGGAGTTGTTTTTTTAACACCAATATTCATTTTTAAAAGAAAATTATTTACAACAGTAAGTAAAGCAGCTTATATTTTTATTGAATTTTTAAACCTTATGTGGAGATGGGTTCTGCCCTGCCCTGAGTGACTCCATACTGGGTGAAACAGTAACTTCTGGGCTGCACCTTGGCCTGGGCAACCCCACGTATAAGAGCATCTGTCTCTATGTTGAGGGCAGGTACAGATGAGGGATAACACTGCTCCTCACTGTGCGTGTAGATACCACCAGTGGGGAGCACCACACAGAGGCACAGGCTGGCAAGTAACTTGTTCCTAGAAGTAAAACAGTACAACCTATAAATTCACCAAAGTAAACTGGGAACATATGAGCACATGGGTGTGATTTAAACTATCACCAAATCAGAACTGAGACTCCGTCAGACATGCCACACTGAGGAAGGGCAGCCCTTCACCTGGACCCCATGCATAGAAGGAGGCTAACACTGCTGTCATGGCCTCATGGACAGCTCATGTGACCCCTTGGTTTGTGCGTCATGGACCGACAGGCAGAGATCTCCCAGTGGTCTCCAAGGCTTGGGCTCAGCTCGGTCCCCTGCTGCTGTGGCTTGAACTGCCCTGCTCTGCCCATCTGCTCCTGCATGTGACCCACACCTCTCCCTTCGTGCTGCAGTCCTGTGCCTTGCCTCTGCCAATCACCCAATCCTGAGGCACCTCAAGCCTGCAGCCCCTGCAGCCCAGCTCTGCTCCTCTAACTGCTCTCAACTGGGGTCTGCCTTCAGCGATGCCTCTTTGATCTCTTCAAACCCTTCTGCAGCCTCTTTAACCCTTTGCAGCCATTCTGTAACCTATATACATATACAGAGATATAATTTATACATAATGTGTATGCTAAAAGTTAATAATTAAAATGGGAATAATAGGGCTTTAGCTGAATGGTGGAGCCCTTGCCTAGCAAGCTTGAGGCCTTGAGTTTGGTCCTGAGACAAAATCATAAAGTTGGACTAAAAGAACCTGCATTTGCCAATGGTCAGCTATGGATGTCTGGACTACTTGAGGAACTGCAGCCAAGGAGATCAGCAGTTGGTGAATTCATCGTTACTTAATACATTCTGGCATTGTAGAAATACATAATCATGTCTGTTCCCATCATAGTGTGCTGGTGATGCACTACTGAAAATTTTAAGCCATGTAAATTATATCCTTCAAGGACTGTAACTCGGCCAGAGGTCATATGTACAGTCAACGTAAAGACACCTAAGTAAGACTGACTCTCAAGAAACACCCAGGGCTGGAGAGATGCCTCAGCGGTGAAGAGGAGCTCTGGCAGAGGACCTGCGTCCAATTCCCAGCACCCACAGATGGCTAACAACCACCTGTAACTCCAGTTCCAGGGGATCCTACTCCCTCTTCTGACCTCCTCAGGCATTGTACAACTCGGGTGCACCACAGACATGCTGGGATACACCCGTACACATACAGTAAAAGAAATTCGTGGACACAGCTTTGATGGGTACTGTGAATTCTCTGTGTGTGTGTCTCTCTGAGTCTTTCTGTGTCTCTGTCTCTGTCTCTGTCTCTCTCTCACACACACACACACACTTTCATCTCACCTTTATCTTAATAAATTCACCAACTTGGCTTCACTCCAACTCACTCTGGAACTCTTTCAGAGGTGTATGTAGTCACCCATCCAGCTTTACCTTCCTGGAGGCCCTGAGGGGGAGAGAGTTCCTCCAGCTGCGTGTGGCAGCGTGGAGCTATGTCTCCCTCTGCTGCTGGCCAAGGTGCCATTCCACTGCCAGGCAGGAACAGCCTACGAATGTGGCCTTCCCAGCTAAAGGCCAACACGTCCTGTGGCCGGCTGAGACCAGGAATCCGTCCTGAACTGGCAGAGTTTGTGATGAATCTTCCCTCAGCCTTTCCCCGCCTCAGCCTGATAGTTCTCCAAAGAGAACGTCTTTTCTTCTTTCACGTCTCAAGAGGCCAGTCACTCCAGAGGCTAGACAGAGATGTAGAAGTAGAAAAGGCAGGCTAGCCATTTCCACCCCCACGCCCACCCCCAGGGCTCTTCTGGGCCAGCCAGCTGACCCTTCCATTAGTTCTTGATCTACCTGAGTGCCTGGGAAGGTGACCTCCCTCCCCAGGGATCTTGGCTGGAGAAATGACCCAGATTCATTATGACCTTAGGCAAGGCTCTACCTGCTTGCCCTCTTTGGTAATGCCCACAGCATTGGATGAGGCTGGAGTGATAGGCGACTGTGAACTATTCTATGTGAGTGCTGAGAACTGAACTTGGGTCCTCTGCAAGTTCTCTTAACTGCCCAGCCATTTCTCCAGCCCTGAGAGTCAATTTTCCAATCTGGAGCCACAGAATCAAATTTTCTAGGGGGGTGAACATGTCAGAGAGGGGCTGTCCAGATGTCCACATGAAAATAAATATCCTTCCCCTTCAAAAAAAACGTGTTTTTTGTTTGTTAGCTTGTTTGTTTGTTTTCTGTGAGCTGCTGCTTTTATGAGCCTTATGGGAGGAGAATCCAGGGTCAGTCTTCACTGCCCTGAGAAATCCTCCCCTGGGGGAGCACAGGGCAGTCATAGGATTTGGAGTTCATAGTGACCTGCCTGGTCACCCTGTAATGTTCGGTCTTAATTAAGAATCCTCCCCAAATCACTTGGACCTTTCTTTTGCTAGGACACATCAGGGCTGGGCACCCCTCTTCCCTGTGTGGTCTTTCTTCTCATGGGTATAACTCAAACCTCTGGAGCCAGCTATTTGGACCTGGAGGAGAAATGTCATAAGTTCTTTCAAGCCAGTTTACTGCTGAGCATTCTGCCAGAACATGGTGCATGGATGAAGAGATAGCCAGTGGGACTGACAGAGTAAGCCCCTCCACAGCCACTCTCAAAGAAAACAAGTCATGAGTCCCCAAGCCAGAGAACCTGATGAAACCCATCTGTCACTCACAGCCGCTGTCTGTGTGAGTTGATTGGCTTTGCCTGAAGGAAAACAAACTCCAGTCTTTAGGGCAAGGGATGATTTTCTGGCAGAGCTCAGGCCTAAATTCTAGTACTTTAGATATAGGAAGATAAAAAATTTAAGGCCTTAAGTGTATTTCAGTGAGATTGAGGCTAGCCTGGTCTACATAAAGAGTTCTAGGCCAGCCTGAGCTACATAGCAAGACCTTGTTTGTAACCATACTGACAAGAATAAAGATACTCAAAAGCTGGTGTGGGTGGTGCATGCCTCTAATCCCAGCACTCAGGAGGCAGAGGCAGGTAGATCTCCGTGAGTTCAAGGCCAGCCTGGTCTACATAGTGAGTTCCAGGCCAGCTGGGGCTACAGGGAGACCCTGTCTCAAAAAGACACACACACAAAAAAGAGGCCAGGAATGGTTGTACACATCTTTAATCCCAGCACTTGGGAAGCAGAGGCAGGCAGAGCTCTGTGAGTTTGAAGCTACAGGAAGACCCAGCAAGACCTGGTCTAAAGGAAAATAAAATAAAATAAAATAAAATAAAAGTAAATCATAAAAAAAAAATAAGGATTTCCCCAAAAGACTCAAGCTGGGAGAAGGAAGAGGCTGGAGCCTGGGGCACCCAGAGGGGGAGCTTGTCTCCCAGGAAGAGACTGCACACAGCTCTGACACTGTCAGACCACCTTGCAGGAGAGACTGGGGCTGAGACCATGATGGTCAGTGACAGATGGACCACATCTTGAGCAGAACTACTTAGCTATATGAACCTCTGTCCTCTGCTTAAACCTAAACTTCATGTCAGGACTCTGAAGATGGACTTGGCGGGTGTCACTGGGCCTCGTTGTTCCTCTTCCTAATGTGGTCACACTGAGTAAATCTCCTTTCTCTGCTTTTCACTATTACTTTTAATTTTAATTTTATGTGTATGAGTTTTTCCTGCATATATATAAGTGTACCTGTGTGTAAAATGCCCTCAGGGGTCTGAACGGGGCATAGGATCCCCTGGAACTGGAGTCACAGATGGTTGAGCCATCTCTGCAGCCCCTGTTACTTGGTTTTAATTGACTCATTGAGGATGGGTGGCTGAACCTGGCTTGTTAGGGCTGTCAGGGTTAGGGTTGGTGGATAGGGATGGAGTAGCATGGGGAAGCAAGCTCTGATCCTAACAACTCCAGTAACACTGAGAGAGAGAGAGAGAGAGAGAGAGAGAGAGAGAGAGAGAGAGAGAGAGAGAGA
>VZQC01001562.1:86241-115789 GCA_009823505.1 Rhizomys pruinosus | reverse complement strand
GATTTGATTTCACACAGATCTGCCTGCTCTGGCTCCTGAGTGGTGAGATTAAAGTTGAGTACCACATGCTGGTTTTAATATATTTACTTCTTTATTTTTAAATTTTTATTCTATGTGTATAAGCAGTTTGCCTTCTTATGCGTCAGTGTTCCTTCCCAGTACTTGTTGTACAATGCCCATGGAGGCCAGAATGCCTTGGATCCCTTGGAACTGGAATTATGAATAGCTGTTAACCCCTATATGGGTGTTGGGAGCAGATCCAGGTCCTCTGCAAGAGCAGCCAGTGCTCTTAAGCTGCTGAGCCATCTCTCCAGCTTCTGTACTTTGCTTACTGATGCGTTCTCCTCCTGAACCCAAAACTCACTGCTTTGGCTAGTCTAGCAGGCTTGTTTGCCAGTCCGGGGGTTCACTGAGTGCTCTTCCAGAGGACCAAGGCTGTGGTCCCAGCACCCACATGGTGGCTAACAGTCAATAACACCAGTTCCAGGGGATCTGACACCTTCTTCTGGCCTCTGTGAGCATTGCCCACATGTGGTGCATTTATATATGTGCAAACAAAACTCATAAATATTTTTATTTTATATACATAAAATAAGAAGGGGAGGGAGTGATGGCTCAGTGGTTAAGAGCGCCAACTGCTCTTGCAGAGGACCCAGGTTCGATCACCAGCACCCACATGGCGGCTAAGAAACATCTTTGACTCCAGTTCCAGGGGAATCTGACGCTCTCTTCTGAGCTTCGAGGCATTGCATGACATGAGTGCACCAACCTACATGCAGACAGTATACTCATACACATAAAAGAAGAGTAATTTTAAAAAAAGAAATGAATAAAAAAAGAAGGGGAGGGAGTGATGGCTCAGCAGGTGTAGGTGGTTGCTTCCATTCTTGATGGCCTGAGTTTGATCTTTGGGACAAGACACAGTGGAAGGAGAGAATCCACTCCAGCAGGCAAGTTGTCCTCTGACCACACACACACACACACACACACACACACACACACGCACGCACTCATGCTCACTCACACACACACACACACACACACACACACACACACGCACCCTGTGGGTTCCCAGGAGCTCCCTCCCTCCTCTTGTTCTCTTCCTGTGTGCTGTGTCTCAGAGCCTGTTCAAGTTCCTGTCCCTTGTCACATCTGTCTCAGACTGGGAAGTGCCCTGTTGACCCATCACAGAGGAAGAAGTGCGGAGGGCCTTTCTTGACCCAAGGTCAAGATGGTGGTGGCAAGATGAGGGATGAAGAGTGCATCTCAGGGCTATGGTCTCCAGCTGCTCAGCGCAAAGAACCTCTTCAAGTCTGCATCCCCTTCATATCTGATCCCCAAGGTGGGATGCTGGTGTTGTCACGTGACTAAGGAGAAGCTGTGGTTCAGAGTTGGTCCCGGGGTGGGCGAGGTGTTCAGGGGGTACTGGGAGGATCTGGTGAGTTAGGAGTCTGCCCTGTGAAACCCTCGTGGCCCATGTCCTTAATCCCAGCACAGGGTAGGCAGAAACAGGCAGATTTCTGAGTTTGAGGCCATCCTGGTCTATAAATCTAGTTCCAGGGCAGTAAGTGCTACACAGTGGGACCCTGATTAAAAAAACTCCTCCCCAAAACAAAACAAAACAAAACAACAAAATTCTGACCATGATGTGGGGACATAGCTCGGTGGGTCGAGTGCTTGTCTAGCATGCACGAAGCCATGGGTTCCATGCCTAGCATAACCCAAACCAAGTGTAATTACCTAAAAACATGCCTATAATCCTAGCAGGTGAGAAACAGAGGCAGGATAGTCAGGAGCTCAAGGTCAATCCTTAGCTACATAGTGAGTTTGAGTCTAGCCTGGGCTATATAAGACTGTCAAAAAAGAAAGTCCTCCAGCACAGTCACACCTTCTAAGACCTCCAAGAACAGTGCCACCAACTGGAGACAAAATGTCTGAATACTTAAAGCCTATTGGGGACACTATCATTCAAACCACCACACCCTGGTATGTGGGAACTTAGAAAGAATGAGAGAGGAAAGCACAAGTACACTGCACGCAGGAGCAGAGGGGCCTGTAGGCAAGTGCGTGGAGCTGAAGGTCTGTGGCAGACAGCAGAATCTCAGGCCCAGGGCGGCCTCTTGTTTCCTATGAATAGCTGTTTTGTTTCAGAGGAACAGAAGCACAGTTGCCAGGTGGCTGTCTCTAGGAGCCTGGCAGAGCTGTCCAAAGCCACAGAGACCCCCATTTATGTAGAAGAAAAGGAAAGGGCTGGAGAGATGGCCTAGCAGTTAAGAGGGCCGACTGCTCTCCCAGAGGACTGGGGTTCGATCCCCAGAACCCACAAGACAGCTGAGAACCATCTTTAACTCCAGTTCCAGGGGAATCCGACACCCTCTTCTGACCTCTGAGGCATTGCACGACATGGGTGCACAAACCTACATGCAGACAGTACACTCATACACATAAAAAAAAATAATAAAGGGGCTGGAGAGATGGCATAATGGTTAAGAGTGCAGACTGCTCTTGCAGAGGACCGGGGTTTGATCCCAGCACCCACATGGCAGCTGAGAACCGTCTTTAACTACAGTTCCAGGGGAATCCGACACCCTCTTCTGACCTCCTCAGCATTGCACGACTCGGGTGCACAAACCTACATGCAGACAGTACATTTATACACATACAAAAATAAATAAAATTAAAAAAAATTAAAAAAATAAAAAAGAAAAGGAAAATCTCTGGTAATATATATATCTATACATATATATAAAAATATGTAATTTTTTTTTGTCTTTTTGAGACAGAAACTCCCTGTAGTCCCAGGTGGCCTGAACTCATTTTGTGGACCAGGCTGGCCTTGAACTCACAGAGATCCACCTGCCTCTGCATTCTGATTGGGATCAAAGGCATGGGCCACCATGCCTGGCTTCTGGTAGTAAATCTTAACAACAGTACTCACCAGAGTCTGTCCTTGTCTGTAGGTCAGAGGTAAATACATGGGCCATGCTACTGAGTTCTACTACAAATGACAGGATAGTGAATGGTGAGTAAGAAAGGAGGAAGGCCGGGTGTGGTGGTGCAGGTCTTCAGTCCTAGTACTGGGGAGGCAGAGGCAGGCAGATGTCTATGAGTTCAAGGCCAGCCTGGTCTACAAAAGCAAGTTCTAGGACAACTGGGGATACAGCAAGACCCTGTCTCAAAAAGACCAAAAAATATTTATTTATTTATTTATTTATTTATTTATTTATTTTTGAGACAGGGACTCCCTTGAGTCCCAGCTGGCCTGGAACTTACTCTGTAGACCAGGCTGGCCTTGAACTCATGGAGAGCCACCTGCCTCTGCCTCCCAAGTGTTAGGATTAAAGGTGTGCACACCACACCCATTTTAAAGATGGTTCTTTTTTTTTTTGGTGTTTTATGTATATGTATATATCTATACATATATATAAAAATATGTAATTTTTTTTTTGTCTTTTTGAGACAGAAACTCCATAGAGTTTCTGTCTCAAAAAGAAAAGATCCACCTGCCTCTGCCTCCCGAGTGCTGGGATTAAAGGCATGTGCCACCACGCCCTGCTTAAAGATGGTTCTTAACTACAAAGTGGGTGCTGGGAATTGAACCCTGGTCCTCTACAAGAGCAGATAGTGCTCTTAACTGCTGAGCCATCTCTCCAGGCCCTCTTATTTTTATTTTATGTGTATAACTACATTGCCTGCATGGATATAACTGCACCATGGATGCAATGTCTGGGAAGGTCAGCAATTGTCAGCTGCCATGTGGGGCCTGGGAACTGAGCCCAGGTCCTCTGCAAGAGCAGCGAGTGCTCTTAACCTCTGAACCATCTCACCAGCCCCAAAGTGATGATTTTCTTGAGGATATCATCAGAGGTAGTCCTCTGCCTTCCCACACATGTGTGCACATGCACAGATTTACATGCACACACACACATGTGCACACACATCTGAAAAATAAAGCAATATGGGGCCGGAGGGATGGCAAAAGAGTTAAGAGCACTAGCTGGGCATGGTGGTGCACGCCTTTAATCCTAGCACTTGGGAGGCAGAGGCAGGCAGATCTTTGTGCATTCAAGGCCAGCCTGGTCTACAGAGCAAATTCCAGGACAGCTGGGGCTACAGGGAGACCCTGTCTCAAAAAGACCAAAAATAATAAAAAAAAGAGTTAAGAGCACCGGCTGCCCTTGTAGAGTACCCAGGTTAAGTTCCTAGCACCTACATGGTGACTTACAGCTGCCTCTAAGCCTAGTTTCAGGGGATCATATGCCCTCTTCTGGTCTCTACCAGCATTGCATGACATGGGTGCCCTTACATACATGCAGGCAAAACATTCTAGACATAAAAACATAAAAAACCAAAAAACCAAAAAAACCAAAAACAGTGCTGAGCATGGTGGAGCATGCCTTTGATCCCACCCACAGGAGGCAGAGTCAGGGGGATCTCTGGGAGTTCAAGGCCAGCCTGGTCTATAGATCGAGCTCCAGGCCAGCTGGAACTAAAGGGAGACCCCATCTTGAAAGACAAAAAATGAAATAAAATAAATAAATGAATAAAAGTACATAAAAATAAAGCAAAGCTGTGATTAGATCTGTCCCTAGAGCCTGCAGCTCCGCCCTCCACCATACCCTCTGCCAGAGCCTCATGGAGTCTCATCTGTTTCACCAGGTCTTGGTGTCAACTGCTGTGTCCACCCTTGCCGGCGAGAACATCTGACTCTGCAGCCATACCTGTTGATGTTGGCGGCGTCTCTGACTGGCTTTTTGTCCCTCAGTCTCACAGGGAGGGGCTGTCTGTAGACAACTCCACACTCATTCCTCAGCCCTTGAAATCCTGCAGCCCCAGGGAGTCCCCCCCTCCCTGCCATCTTCCCCATCTTGACTCCAGCTGACCAGCCCTCATGGATCTGAAGACAGTCAGCATCTGTGTGGCTACACTGGTCTGGCTGGGCAGCATAGTGAGCTGTGGGCTGCCCATGTGGTGGGTGAGGAAATTACTGGATGAGGACATGGACCTAGATGTGACCATTTGGGAAGGCCTGTGGCAAATCTGTGAGGCTCAAGGACAAGGCAGCATGCAGTGCAGAGCGTATGATGACCCGTTAGGAGCACCAGGTTATATACATATGTCCAGAGTCTCCATGGTCATGTTTATCATCTGGGCTGGCCTGGGTTGGTTGCTGTGTATGAAGGAGTACAAATGCAGAAACTGTGCACCTGTTGTCTGTTCCAAAGCTGTGCTGTACATAGCATGTGGGTTTTTCTTTGTGACTGTGGTGGTAATGCTGATCATTATGTTCATGAGACTCCTCAATGTCGGATACAGTTCACTGTTGGAATCTGAGATGAAGACTAAGTTGGGTGCCTCCTTCTGGTTGGCCTTGATCTCCTCACTTCTGCTGGTGTGTGAAGGCTTCCTGCTGTGTTTCACCAGTCTTCTATTTCCCAATGACCACATGCATTCCCCTGAGGAGGCAGAGTTGGTCCAGTTGGCTGACAACAATAGTCCTGGCTGCCCTGAGAACAGTCGTGGAGCAGGCTGCATTGGGAAGGAGGCTGGAGAGGGACGGGCACTCTCTCCTGGGGAAAGAAGTGAGGGTGACCTTGGAGTGTCACATGGGTGAGGAAGGACCTTCAGGGGTGAGCAGAGTCTCCTGGCTCAGGGTGCAGAGGCCCAGGTGGTGCCATCAGGGCTGGGCTCCATCTGCCCTGAGCTGCTCATGAGCCCCCTGGTGATGGAGGCCTGTGTCATCTGCCCTGCTCAATGTGTGACATGTACAGTGACTGCTGAACACTTGACACATGGCTGGTGATTGGGGGAAGTGAATTTCGTTTTCCTTTTCCTTTTTTGTGGGGTTACTTTTTTTTAATTTTATTTATTTCTGTATGTATATGAATGTACTGATTTTTAGTTTTAAAAATTATTTTTATTATATGCGTATGAGTGTTTTCCTGCATATATGTAAGTTGACCCATGTGTGTAATGCTCAGGACACCAAAAGAAGGCATTCTCGATCCCCTGGAACTGGATAGAGTTAGAGATGGTGATTAGCCATCATGCAGACATTGGGAACTCAACCTCAGTCCTCTCTAACCCACTGTTGGGCTCTGTGAAGAAGTCACAGTTGGGCACCTCACTCTGCCTGGCCTGGCTCAGCTGGCCTCTGCTGCTCTGTGAAGGCCTCTGCTGTGTGCCAACCACTTGTTTTCCAAGGACCTCACCCATTCCCCTGAGGAGGTGGAGTTGGTCCATTTAGCTCTCAACAGCCCTGGGTAACCCGAGAGCGGTCATGGAGCAGCCAGTGCTCTTAACCACTGGAGACATCTGTCCAGTGCCAGGCTGCCGCAGACCGTCCCAGTGGGGGGCTCACTCAATCTGTGGGAACCAGGGTCTTGGAAGGAGGGCACGGGTTTGGTGAATATTAGACAGACATGATACCAGAGTGGTCTTGAATCTGGTGCCTTTTACTAAGAGCAAGCAACTGTTTATATAGTACATGTCAGGAAAGACAGATCAAGATTAATACATCCCCAGGAACAATTAAGCCATTTACTAAAGAGTTTAAGTTTTACACATTAACCAGAAGCACTAACCAGAAGCACTTACACATGGTACATTGCTCAAGATTTGCACATCTCCAGGAACAAACAGTAGTCATAAAACCACAGAGTTTGTTTGTGAGATGTGAGACATTGTCTCCCCTTGAAGCTTCAGTTTGGTTTCTAAGCCGGGTGTGGTGGCGCACGCCTTTAATCCTAGCACTTGGGAGGCAGAGGCAGGCGGATCTTTGTGAGTTCAAGGCCAGCCTGGTCTACAGAGTGAGTTCCAGGACAGCTGGGGCTACAGGGAGACCCTGTCTCGAAAAGACAAAAAAAAAAAAAAAAAAAAGAAGCTTCAGTTTGGTTTCTTCCCATTCTTCCTGGCGCCCGATCTATCCATCCATTGCTTGTTATCTCTAGGCTGTAATTCAAGCCATGGCCTGGGAGAGCTTCTTAATTAGTTCTGTTTTTCTTAAAGGGGAAGCCCGCCACTTACCTCTGACCAAGTATTGCATTTTAACATGCATAACTATAACTAAGATTTCTATTTTACTAATTCTATCATGTGCAGCTCCTTGCTTAAGGGACTGAGCTTTTATTAAGTCTGGAAAAACACTTTTGTAATTTGTAACTGACCTATGATATCACTCAGTGCAATGTCTTCCTTTCCATTTTACCTTTGTAGGGGCTTTTAGGAAGGGAGGGACTTTTTGGTTTTTTCTTTACTATATTTTTCTAAAGAAGGAGCCCACCATCTACCTTTATTTAAGTAATGTTTTCTACCATGTTTGACTGTAACTGGAATTCCTATTTTACTAATTTTGTCTGGGGTTGGTATTTTAGTAAATTTCTACGATAAGCAAGGTGCACTCATAAACTCCTGAGGTATGTAAGCTGGCTTGTAAATTCCTGAGGTAAGTAAGCTGGCTCCTAAACTCCTGAGATAAGTAAGTTAGTAATTTTCTGTTAGTATGTATGCCTGACAGCTTTGGCTCCCAGCACCAGGCTTTTTTTTTCTTCTCTCTCTCTTTCTTTTCTTTCTTTCTTTCTTTCTTTCTTTCTTTCTTTCTTTCTTTCTTTCTTTCTCTCTCTCTCTCTCTCTTTCTCTCTCTCTCTTTCTTTCTTTCTTTCTTTCTTTCTTTCTTTCTTTCTTTCTTTCTTTCTTTCTTTCTTTCTTTCTTTCTTTCTTTGAGACAGGGTCTCCCTGCAGCTCCAGCTGTCTTGGATCTCTCTGTGGAGACCAGGCTGCCCTTGAACTCACAGAGATCTGCCTGCCTCTGCCTCCCTAGTGCTGGGATTAAAGACATGCACCAGGCTTTTTCTTTTTAATTGAAACAATGCATTTGATTTTTTTTTCCCTTTGGTCTTTTTGAGACAGGGTCTCCCTGAAGCTCCAGCTGGCCTGGAACTGACTATGTAGACTACATTGGCCTTGAACTCACAGAGATCCGCCTGTGTCTACCTCCAGAGTGCTGGGATTAATTGCGTGCACACCGTGCCTGGCACAGCATTTGATGGTCTAATATAGCCCAGGGCCACCTTGAACTCTATATGGGAGGATGACCTTGATCATCTCATCCTCTGTCCTTATCTCTGGAGTGCTGGGGTCACAGCTGAGCCCCACTCTGCTGGTTCCTGTGGTGCTGGGGACGGACTCAGTGTTTCCTGCAGCCTAGGCAAGCACTCACCCTACTGAGCCACCCGGCAAACTGCTCCAAGCATGTCTCTGATGGCTGCTCATGAGTTCTGGACACTGGGCAGGTTGGGACAGTTGGGGGCCTGAGCATCGCTGTGGCCCTTGAGGCAGCTGTCAACAGGAGGCTGTGCTGAGTGGGAGGAGACGATTGAGGAGGGGCTCAGCACCCAGGGTGAGGACACGAGGCCCTTCATAGCAGGCAGCTCAGAAGTACAGCACCTGGGCCTGGAGGAAAGCAGAGTTGGGATGACCCAAGAACTGTTTGGAAGACCCAGGGGCGGACAATGTCACCTCTTGTTGCACAGGAGCATGGAGAGAATGGAGCCTGGATCCCTGGTCATGGAGGCTCCCTGCGTGTACATCACCCCCTGTTGGCCATGAGTGTGAGCAAATCCAGAATGCCATGGACCAGACCTGGACACTAAAATCTCATATGTGATGATCTGTGGAGATGCTGCAGGCACCCAGCAGAGAGCGTGGACACCAGTGAAGACCTCTGTGACCCCAAATAATCTCATGGGGCAGGGTCCTCCCAGCCAACGCCCCATAGTCTGTGAAAACAAGAAGAAATACAATTTCACTGTGTGATCATTGAGATTTGTGAATATAATACTGTGAAAATTGCTGTGTGCAATATTGCTTGATTCCTTTGTTCCTTCCTTCTTTCCTTCCGTCCATCTTGTTTTTGTTTTAAGACAGGGTCTCATATATCCCAGGCTGTCCTCCTATTACTCGTGTAAGCCATGATGACCTTGAATTTCTGATCCTTCTGCCTCTACCTCCCCTGCTGGGATTACAGGCATGTGCCAGCAGCCTGGCTTGGGCAGTGTTGGGGATGCCACCCAGGGCTTCATATATGCTAGACAAACATCACAGCAACAGAGGCATCTCCCAAGCAGGCCCTCTGTCACTAAATGTAAGATCTGAAGCCGGGTGTGGTGGCCCAGGCCGAAAACAAGCAAGCAGGAGGCAGAGGCAGGCAGATTGCTTGTGAGTTCAAGGCCAGCCTGCTATACATAGTGAATTCCAGGCCAGCTAGGGCTACTGGAATTAACCAGGGGGGTGTGAAAATGGAAGATGAAAGACTGACCTTCGGAGCAGATTGTTCTTTTTTTATTTATTTTTATATATTTTTTTTATTTCTTTCTGTATGTGTATGAATGTACTGTCTGCATGCAAGTTTGTGCACCCGTGTCGTGCAATGCCGCGGAGGTCAGAAGAGGGTCTCGGATTCCCCTGGAACTGGAGTTCTCCTGGAATTGGAGTTTCAGATGGTTCTTGGCCACCATGTGGGCGCTGGGGATCGAACCCGGGTCCTCTGCAAGAGCGGTCGGTGCTCTTAACCACTAGGCCATCTCTCCAGCGCCCAGATTGTTCTTTATTAAGAGCAATGAAAATGGTGAGCATTTCTCTGTGAGATTTGAAACTGCACCTCAGGCAGATTGGTGGGCTGCTTATGAGGGTTCAGGATTGGAAAGGGAGAGGTACAATATCAGTGCTGGTGACATGGTTCAGAAGAGAGACAATCAGGGCTGCTATTTGTTTTCCCAGCTTACACAGTCTCTGGGCTGGGGCTTTACACCAGTCCTCGGTTGGAACTTTGCTCTGAGGTTTACTCAACCTGGTGTGGGGCCCTTTGGAAGTTAGCTCAGGAATTTAAGTCCAGGCAGTTATCCTTTACCATCTCTTTTCCTCCCATCTTTCTTTCTTGGTGGTGTTGGGCTGTGCACCAAGTCTTCCTTTATGCAGGGAAGCTATGTGCACTGAGCTGCACCAGAGCCCCACGCCATGCTCTTTTCCTGAGCACTTTTTAATTTTCTCAGATGAATCAGTTCTCCCTGTGTAGCCCAGGCTGGCCTGGAACTCACTATGGAGACCAGGCTGGCCTGGAACTCACTATAGAGACCAGGCTGGCCTGGAACACAGAGAGCTCCAACTGCCTCTGCCTTGTGAGTGCTGGGATTAGAGGCATGGCCAGTGCCCATGGGTCTCAGGGAACTTTGGCCTTGAGAAATGTTGCAATTCATGGAGAATCCTAGATTTCAGAGGCCAGCATGGACAGTGCCCACCAGAATCTGTCCTTTTCCGTAGGTGTGAGGTAAGCATGTGGGCAGCGCCATTGGATTCCACTGCAAATGACAGGATGCTGTATGGTGGGTACGAAAGGAGGAGGATGTTCAGGTCCGTGTGGTAAGCACAGACAGGGTGCAGGAGTCCAGGGCTCAGCGATGCCCTGTTGTCACTGTTACTGTGCTGTCTTCTGCTGCCAGGCCTTGGTCCCCACTCTGTCACCTCGTCATGGCTGTGACGTGACCCCACAGCTACAAGAGGAAAGTGCTGTCGCAGTGATGCAGCACTGGGGAGGTGGGGGGTTGAAGGTGACCTGGTGTTCTAGTTTCCTTCCATGGCTGTGACAAAACACTCTGACCAACACCAACTGGGGGAGGAAAGGGTTTATTTGTCTCACATCTCCCAGGTTCATCACTGAGGGAGCCCAAGGTAGGAACTCAGGGCAGGAACCTGGAAGCAGGAGCTGAAGCACAGGCGCTTGAGGAGGGCTGCTTGCTGGCTTGCTCCCCTGGCCAATTTCCCACCTGCTTTTTTTTTTTTTTTTTGCTTTGCTTTTTTTTTTTTTAAATAACATATAGTTTATTCTTGGAGGTCATAATTTTGATACATATGTGATGGTTATATAGGCATATGTTGGAGTAATACAAAGGTAACAACAACAACATAATGACTGGGTTAAAGAACTGACTGACAGTTAAATTCTGCCCCAAACAACAAACCTTTGCAGTGAAAAAGTTTGGAAAGACCGAGAGAAAGATGCAAGACATGTATGGCAGAAGGCATGAATTGGGGTGGGGTGGGGGCAAGGAGAGGGGAATGTGTCTAAATTGGACTGAAATGTAATGTATGAAATTTACAAATCATCAATAAAAGTATTTTAAAAAAAGAAGAAAAATTAGGCCTGGCATTGTGGTGCACTCCTTTAATCCTAGCACTCAGGAGGCAGAGGACAGATCTGTGAGCTCAAGGACAGCCTGGTCTACAGAGTGAGTTCCAGGCCAGTTGGGGCTACAGGGGGATCAGCAATGAACTCAGACTCAGGATGGGGCTCCTTGGGTGCGATGGTCTCTTGGATTACCTGGGCTTGGACCTCTGGGGCAGCTGCTGTTGGGTGGCTTGCAGCTGCTGCTGCTGCTGCTGCTGCTGCAGGACCTTGGGATGGCAGCAGAGGACTCCTGGGCCTTCCCTCTTTGAACTTGCTGACTTTGTGGCGGTAGTAGGCATTGTAAGGGTCATTGGGGTTTAGGAAGTTGGACTTGGTGCTGTTCTCATTCTGTTGTATCCTTGCTTTAAGTTCATGGCCATTTCTGGCCATAAAGCTGGCAGTCTTGTCAACGATATTCCTGACTTCTGGAGGAGGGCAAATAATTCCCACAACTGGCTTGGAAGGGGTGGAATCCTCCTTTGAAGATGGTTCTTCAACTGGCTGTTTGAGCTCAGGGGCTATTGGTGGTGGCGGGGGCACCACCTGCACAGGTCTGGCCAGCATGACTGCAAAGCTCAGGGCTGCCCGTCCACCTCAGGATTGACGACCAGTGCTTGGTCAAGGCTAAGCTCCCCGCACAGACTCTATGAGGAGTGGTTAAGATTACCTTCTCCCTTTTTTTTTTTTTTAACAAAGGAGGTTTATTAGGACACACTTCCAGGTGGGTCCACCGGTCTCAGAGAGGGAGGCCAGGGGAGTCACATGCTCAGGCTGGGGCTGAGGGTTTTTATAAGTTCTGGGGAGAGGAAGATGCAGTAACAGTGGTGACACAAAGCGTGTTCTTGTAAGGGCAAAACTGGTGCAGTGGGAGGAGACAAAGTGGGTCTTTAGTGTTTGTCATGGGCTGGAATGTAACCATATATGGTCTTAGTCTGTGCTCTCATTGTGGCTGGTGACATCAGGAAGGGAAGTTGCATCAGCTGCCTGAGATGAGGTAGGCTTTTGATCGGAAGAGAAGGGTGGTAGGTAACATCTTTAGATCTCCAAGCCCAGGCCCTGCCTTACAACCCGACTTCTTTGGGTAAATGGGCACTGACTCAACTCTTACTAATTCCTGCTGAAAGGGGTGACGTAAGGTAAGGGGAGTGTTCGGGAGTAAGCGGGCACATAGGCAATGGAGAGTAAGATTGTAGAAGCATCTGGTTAACAGCCACTCTGGAGACTTCCTGGATGTGTTCCTGCAAGAAGCTGAGGAGATCAGGAGTCTCCTGGTTGAGGTTGGAGAAGCTCCTCTTACTGTTGATGGTCTTGGTTGGAGGACAGGGTCTAAACGAGGGCTCTCCAGTTTCATCCGTCCAGGTCTTCTGAGCATGGACATGCCAGCAGTATGTCAAACCTGGCACAGCATCACCTGGTGGGGTGAAGACTGAGACAACAACAAGACAAAGGGCAACCGGGCAGGGGTGTCACAGAGTCTGGTACCTGTGGCACCAGGGGCAGCAGAGGAAAACAATGACCCAGGAAAAGAGGGAGACAAGGGTGAAGGTACAGAGGGCGAAGGCTGCTGTGCCTGACCATTCAGACCTGTCCTTGAGGGTCTCTGCAAAACCTGAGAGTCATGGGTCCCAGCTGTTTGATGGATCATCCATCCTGGGTTGGGTCTCTCTTGAATCTGGACAAATGATACCAGTGTGGCTGGCCTAGAAGTTTGGCTGCTGACAGCGTAGTAAGGATGACAATGTGGGGTCCAGTCCACCTGGGATCAAGAGACTTAGGAGATAAAGTTCTTTTTTTTTTGTCTTTTTGAGACAGGGTCTCCCTGTAGTCCCAGTTGTCCTGGAACTCACTCTGTAGACCAGGCTGGCCTTGAACTCACAAAGATCTGCCTGTCTCTGCCTCCCGAGTGCTAGGATTAAAGGCGTGAGCCACCACACCCAGCTAGGAGATAAAGTTTTAAGGAGAACACTGTCCCCTGGTGTGAGAGGGCAGGTCAGTGGCTGTGGACTCCACTGAGGTAGGAGCAGGGAGGGGAGGAGAGGAAGATGGTGGGGTCAAGCTGTTTGGAGAGAAATGCTACTGCCCAATATGAGGGCTCAACAGGTTGGGCTAAGGCCCCTGTGGCCACTCCCAACTTTCTGTCTGTACAGAGGTAGAAAGGGCATGAAGAATCCTGGAGAGCCAAGGTAGGGGCAGCCAGGAGGGCATTCTAAGGAGAGAGAAGTGGACGGTGGTGGGATGGGAGAGAGGACCCGTGGGCATCTCCTTAGCTGCCTGGTACAAGGGTTCAGCTGTAACAGCAAAATTAGGGATCCAGTGATGGAATAAGCCCACCAATCCTAGAAAAGAGAGGATGTGGTCTGCTGTCTCTGGAGGCTGTAGGTCTCAGATGGCTTTGGCTCAGTCTGACCTGAGAGTAGTGGAAGGGTAGGTTAGGACCAGAGTCAGAGAAGGAGAGATCTCAGGCCAAGGCTTGGCTGCAGACCTAATTTTCAGGTCCTCCCATGTGAAGGCAAATGGAAGTATGAAGGGCACAGTAGTAAAGAAGGTGCAGACAGCCAGGCGTGGTGGTGCACGCCTTTAATCCTAGCACTTGGGAGGCAGAGGCAGGCAGATCTTTGTGAGTTCAAGGCCAGCCTGGTCTACTGAGTGAGTTCCAGGACAGCTGGGGCTACAAGGAGACCCTGTCTTGAAAAGACCAAAAAAAAAAAAAAAAAGAAGGCGCAGACAGTGAAATGAAATGGGAGACTGAGGTTTAGGGATTAGGACCGAGGTCCTGAACTGGATAGTAGGTGCCAGAGGGCTTATGAACTGGAAGAATGGAGGTGTTGCAAGGTTAATTAGTGGAGATAGGAGGCAGGTAATGGTAGGCTTGAGCCCATGTCGGTGAGTTTCAGAAATAGGAAACTGAGCCTGGAAGGAAAATAGGCAGGGTTCTTGAGGCGTATCAGGACAGGCGGGTGGTGAGAGGCAATTACTACAGTGGACTGTCCCAGACCTGAGGGTCAACAGGATCAGGGAGAGCAGGGGCTGGACATCCAGGGTGGGAGAAGCAACTAAGGATGTCATGGCCCAGGACGGGCACTAGACAGACAGACGTGATTAAGAAGGAATGGGCGAAAAAAAATGACCTGTGAGGACACAGGGGAGAGGTAGAGTCCTTCTCGGGAAAGGGGGGGGGGTCCTGTCCACTACTGTCACAGAAATTGATGAGGGAACTCTATGGCCAGAGTGTGAGGTCAGTACAGAAAGGTAGGCCAGCTATCCAAAAGGAAGGAGACGGACTTACCCACTACCTGGAGCATTAGCCTGGGCTGGACAAGGGTCAGTGGGGGTCTCCGAATCTGCCTGCCAGGCTGAGGAATTCAGAGGCTGGATGGGATTGGGGTGCCCAGAGCAATGGGGCTGGACCACTGTGGCATGGCATAGAGGACAAGCCCACATCTGGGCACTCAGACTTTGAATGGCCAGGCTGCAGGCAGAGCTCTGGCCCAGAGAGCACACCATGGTGGATGGCTCGGGTTTGGGCAGTTTCTAGCCCAGTGACCTTCTTGCCACACTTTGCAGGCTCCTAGGGGAATGGACCTGGGCCCCTTCAGGATGGGGCTTGAAGAAGCCCCACATATCCCATTGTGGGAATGTCATTTGCCTCAGGCAGCTACCAGGGCTTGGGCATTTTGTTTTAGCAGAGCCTGTCGGGAGGACTCAGCTGTCTCCTCTCGGCCATTAAATACCTTAAAAGCCATTCTCATCAAATCCTGCACAGGAGTCTGGGGACTGTCCTCAGCCTTTAATTTTTTTCTGCTATCTGGAAAAGACTGAGAGATCAAGTGAGAAGCCAAGAATGTGGCCACTGTTGGGGAGGCAAGGTCAAGGGGGGCTTAAGTATGGTTGTCCTTAATAAATTCTGAATTGCAGAAGGAAAAGAAAAATATGGGGATGGGAAGTATTTTCACACATCTTCAGCAGACAGGAAATAGACCTAAATCAAGCTCACCAAAATTGGTTTCATTTGGACTGTCCCATGTGATCCCTGGAAGCAGAACCTAATCTTACTGTCTGTGGGTTGCACAATACTGAGAATCTCCAGCTGTGGAATAAGGATCTAATAATTAATTTTGGTGATGGCACTTTATAAAAGTTGTACTGAGTGGAGGCACATACATGGAAATGATTTCACCCAGACATTGTAGAGGTCGCCCACAGCATGCAGCCCTAACCAGTTTCCCTGCATTCCCAAGGCTGAGACCGCCAACCTGGCCAGTGCAGCTTCTCTATCATGCTGTTACCAAACATTTTATAAAACAGAATTGTCATGTGAAAAAGGACCTTTAGGGGTGAGCAGAGTCTGGCTCAGGGTGCAGAGGCCCAGGTGGTGCCATCAGGCCTGGGCTCCATCTGCCCTGAGCTGCTCATGAGCCCCCTGGTGATGGAGGCCCGAGTCATCTGCCCTGCTCAGTGTGTGACATTTATTGTGGCTGTTGAACACTTGACACATGGCTGGTGACTGGGTGAATTGAAATTTTTCTTTCTTCTTTTCTTTTTTGAGGGATTAAATTTTTTAATTTATTTTTATTGTATGTGTATGAGTGTTTTTCTTACATATATGTAAGTTTACACATGTGTGTAATGCTCAGGACACCAAAAGAAGGCATTGGATCCCCTGGAACTAGAGTTAGAGATGGTTGTCAACCATCATGTACGTGCTGGGAACTGAGCCCAGATCTTCTCTAAGAGCAGCCAGTGCTCTTAACCATTTGAGACATCTCTCCAGTGCCAGGCTTTTTCTTTTTAATTAAAAAAAAATGCATCTGAGAGTCTTATGTAGTCCAGGCCAAACTTGAACTCTCTGTGTGGGAGTATGACCTGGAATGTCTCATCCTCTGTCTCCGCCTCTGAAGCGCTGGGGTCACAGTTGTGTCCACTACATGAGTTCCTACGGTGCTGGGATGGACTCTGTTTCCTACATGCCAGGCAAGCACGCTACTACATCCCCAGCTGCTCCAAGGTCTGTCTGATAGTTGATCTTGAGCTCTGGAGCCAGGTCAGGCAGGGACAGTTGAGGGGACCGAGCCTGACTGTGGCCTTCAAGGCAGCTGTCAACAGGAGGCTGTGCTGAGTGGGAGGAGATGGACGAGGAGGAGTTCGGGATCCAGGGTGCGGACCCCAGTGCTTTAGCGGGTCACAAGTGCTGCACCTGGAGCCTGGAGGAAACCACAGAATCAGGACGATGCCGAGAACTGTGTTCGAAAGAGACAGGTTCGGCCAATATGGCTCCTTATTGCAAAAGAGCAATGAAGAGAATACAGTCTGGGTCTGTGTATCTGTGGATCCGTGGTCACAGGGCTCCGTGCATGTGTCTGGCCCACTGCTGGCCATTAGAGTGTGGAAAAATAGAATACTGCTGTCCAGACCTGGAGCCTAAGATTGTCCTGGTGATGCTCTGTGGGGGATGACTCCACCCACCTAGCACAGTGTGTGGAGAGTGGTGAAGACCTCTGTGATGCAAAATGATTGCACGGGGCAGGGTCCTCCCAACCAACACTCCATAGCCTATGAGAATGAGAAGAAGTAAAAACTCACTGAGTGATCATTGAGATCTGTATAAGAAGGACCTACCAAAGCTATTATTCATTCCAGTCCTTCCTTTCTTTCTTCCTTCCTTCCTTCTTTCCTTCCTTCCTTCCTTCCTTCCTTCCTTCCTTCCTTCCTTCCTTCCTTCCATTTCTTCTTTGCTTTTGTTTATTTATTTCTAAATTATTTTTCATTGTTAATTATCTTTGTTATTAATGTGGGGGGGAATTTTGTAGAGAGAAGAAAAGACTGTCTTACTATTAGTTGGAAACTGTCACTGAGGGACTGCGGCCTTAAGGTGACATTGCTGTCCTTGGCTCACAAATCCCGAGATCAAGGTTGAAGGAATATCTCAGTTGAGCTGAGTTCAAACCCCAGAACTGTAATAAAAATGCAGGATGTGGTAGTCTGTGTTCATCCCAGTTCCTGGGAAGCAGACACAGGAGGGACCCAGGGTTCACTGGCCAGTTAGTCAGGCCTAAGGGATGAATTCAGGTCCAGTGAGAGACCCTGTCTCAAAGGAAATAGGTGAAATTCCTGAGGATGACCCTGGAAATAGTCCTCTGGTTTCCATTTGTACACCGCACAGAGGCATGTATACCCACACGGACACACGCACAAACATACATGAAGGGGCAACCCAGGGATGTGTAGAGAGCAGGCCCCAGGGCCTGCAGCTCCCTCTCTGCTCCATGCTCTGCTAAGAGCCTCACCAAGCTTAATCTACATCACCAGATGCTCTTGTCAACTGCTGTGGCCACACCTACTAGTATGGACATCTGTTCCAACAGAGATCCTGGGTGGCATTATTGCAGTCTCTGAGGGGCTGTGTGTCTCTCTCCCTCACGGGGAACAACTTTCTTTGGCGAACTCCAAAGTCCATCTTGAGCCCTTGGGATCCTGCAGCTCCTGAGCTGGGTCCCAACCATGTTCCTGTCCTGAGTCCAGCAGACTCTGAGCCATGGCTCTGTGGAAACTGATATTACTCAGTGCCATTATGCTCACATTGAGTTGGCTGTGCACCATTGTTAGCAGTGGTCTGCCCATGTGGTGGGTGAGGAAGTTTCCAGAATGAGATGAGCCTAGATGCCAGCATTTGGGGGGGGGGGGCTCGGGGAACATGTTCAAGGCCTGGCGATATCCAGTGCAGGGCATTTGGCTCCCTGAAGAAAGTACCACAGGTCTCCAGGTGTCCCGGACCCTCGTGGTGATCTTGTTACAGCTGGGCTGGCTTGCTGCTGTGTGTCATGTCACCTTGGTTTTGATGTACATACGTTTTTGGTTTTCTGACACCGTTCTGAATGATCATAATGATCTGAATACCAGGCTCTGGTCTCAGATGACTCATAGCCTGTCTTCCTGGCACCTCTGCCAAGTGCTTGCCAAGATAAACTTTCGTGTTGACGGTGGTAACTGGCTAGTGGTCACTATGGTACTCCCGGGACTCCAGTCTGGTTAAGTTCATTCAGACACAGTACTTGTGAGTTTGTGCTATGTATTTTGTCTGTCCATGTTCAAACGTGGGTGTGTTTGTGTGGAGGCTAGAGATCAAGATCAGGTATTTTCTTCAACCGTTCTTTCTTTTTTTCTTTCTTCGTTTCTTTCTTTCTTCGTTTCTTTCTTTCTTTCTTTCTTTCTTTCCTTACAATTTTTATATTTATGTGTATAAGTGGTTTATCTGCACATATGTAAGTGCCCCACACGCAGGCATTGCCCATGGAGGCCAGAAGAATGTGCTGGATTCTGGAGCCAGATGGATGGTTGTTGGCCACCACGTGGGTGCTGGGAGTTAAACCTGTGTCTTTTGCAAGAGCAACCAGTGGTCTTAACCACTGAGCCATCTGTCCAGCCCCTATTTATTTTATTTTAATTATGTGCATATGTGCGTGAGTGGCTAGTCACATGATTGCAGTGACCTCAAGGCCAGAGGTGACTGATCCCTTTAGAGATGGAGTTAAAGGTTGTTGTGATCCACTTGACATGGGTGCTGGGAACTGAACTTGGGTCCTCTGCAGAAACTGATGTGCGCCTCCACAGCTGCCAACTCAGAGCCACAGGTCCCATCTCTCCTCAGGGCATTGTGGGATCAGCTTGGAAGTGTTTGGTTGAGCTAATCAGGGACAAGCTTTGAAGTTGGTGGGGCAGCCACATCCTCGGGATGGAGGGCCAAGCCCGAGCACTTGTTCCTCACTCACTCACTCACTCACTCACTTACTCATTCTTTCCTTCCTGGTTTTAAAGTTACCTTTAATTGTGTGGAGGGCAGTGGACACACATATGCCACATCATATGTTTAGAGCTCAGAAGACTGCAGGAGTCAGGTCTCTTCCTTCACCAGGTGAGTCTAGGGATTGGACCTGACTTAGTGGCAAGTGCTTTTATATGTGGAGCCATCAAGCTGGCTTTCTTTTATCTTCTCTTCTCCCCTCCCCTCCCCCTTCCCTCTCCCCTCCCCTCCCCTCCTCTCCTCTCCTCTTCTTTTCTCTTCTCTTCTCTTCTCAAGGGTCTCATGCAATTTCTCCCCTCCCCTCCCCTCCCTTTCCCTCCTCTCCTCTCCTCTTCTCTCCTCTTCCCTTCTCTTTCAAAAGGGTCTCATGCAAGCCGAAATTGGTCTCAAGCTCTTTATGTAACTGAGACTAGTCTTGAATTCCTGATCCTCCTGACTCAGTATCCTGAATGGTGGGATCATGGGCAAATGATCACCCCTGGCTTCCTACTATAATAAGATAGACAGATAAAGTTGGTGATGTAGCTCAGTAGTAGAGGACCTGCCTAGAATCGCCCAGTGACAGGCTAGGAGTGTGACTTCATGGTAGAGGACTTACCTAGTGTCCTAGAGACTTTCTATTGCTGTGGTAAAAACAATGTCCAAGTCAGAAAGCCTAGGAAGATATTTTTGGGAGGGATTACAGTGAATGATGCACATCTAGTGTTCCTCAAATTGTCTCCTGTGAGCCTCCCTCTCTGGGTTCCTCCTTAGAGTGATGGAGAAGAGAGACTGCTTGGGTTTCCAAATACGAGTCAGATGAGCTTCTAACCTAAAAATGCCTAGAAAACTGGGGTCATAGGCTGAAGAAAATGGTGTGGGAGTACACACATGTAACCTAACATTCAGCCGCTGAGGCAGGACAAACTGAAGGCTAGCCTGGGCAACATAGAGGCATACTCCCCTACCAAGAAACGGCGGCAGAGACTAACAGAGAAGGGCTTTGGACGGGCAAACCACCTGGAGATGAGGGATCAAAGGACACGTCGCCTAGAGGGTCCTCGGCAGGGAAGCAAGTATTAACCAAGAGAGGACATTCTCCCCAGGCAGAGGACAGAGCTGAGTACAGAAAGGACAGAAGCATTGGAACTTGCGGGCAGAGTGTGAAGAGAGGGTGAGAGACAGAGAGACAGAGACAGAGAGAGGAGCTCTCCGGAATCCTTCACGGGATTCCCTGTGTGTGCATGAAGAGGTGGGATTTGCTGGCATCAACAGAGGTGATTCAAGGATTTCTCATTCTAAGGTGAGTAGAAAGATGAATGGCAGAAGACAGTGAAGCCGAAACGGGACTCTTAGAGATGACAGGAAGACACCCCACTGGCCCGTAGGACAGAGAAACGGGTCTATGGAGGAGTTTAAAGCCCTGACCCCATCTACACCCAAAGAAGCCCAGGGAACCCGGGTGGCTTGGGAAGGCCCTGTAGTTCTGTGAAATCTCTGCTGCTGTCAGCAACGTCACTGCAAAGCCTTGGCTAAAGGTGGCCTGTCAGGGACTGAAGTGTCCTAAGGGAAGGAGGGCCAATTCTAGGAGAAAAGTGTGGAGGCCGCTGTTGTGACAAGTGAGCACACAGCTTCTAGTTTTAAGGTATTTATTGACATCCTGGCCTGGCAGACCTGTGCAGTCTGCTGAGGGGAAACAGAGGCACACGGGACCATGGGACAAAGGGACAGGGTGGGACAAACAGAAGGCCAATAGGAAGCCATGCACAGGGTTTGTGTCTCTGAGGGTGTCAGGAGAAAGCATCAGCTCTGGCCAGCTCAGGCCACAGCCTGTCCTGTGGTCGCCTTGCACACCCAGTGGTAGGCAACCCCACAATCCATGTGGTTCCATAGCTGCTGCGTATGGACACAGTCTTGATACTTTCCGTTACTATGTCGCCAGTTGTCAGGCTGGTTCCTCTCCCAAAACCTGGAGACAGCAGTGCTTTACTCTATGGCCAAATCAAGATCCCTTCTCCCTGCATGAGGCCCCAGTATGGAAACAGGGCCCGGCCCAGAGAAGCTTTGCCCATGGCCCTGCTGAGGCTGCAGTTCTGGGGGCCCAGAGTCAGCAGGGACGTCCTCCCCAGAACTCACTCTGAGGCATTCCAGCGAGAAGCAGGGACTAAGTGGGCATAAAACCGGAAACAGAGATAAAACCAGAAAAGTAAGAAGACCTGTTCATGGCTGGCTTCCAGCTGAAGGGCCAGTCCTTTCCCGATGCAGACCCACAGACGCCATCAACACCACATACCACATAAATCACATGGATACACGTCACACAGCATGCACATCACATGCACACATAGCACAAATATCACATACATAACCATACACCCACATCATAAACCACATACCACATACAGATATCACATGTACACTCTATGCATGCACAGCACTGACTGTACACATGTGGAACAAGGAAGCCTGCCCATGACAGCACCTAGATGGTACCAGCCAGTGGGTGGACTCACCTTCTGCTCTGGTCACCATTGAATGGTGTCCCATCTACCCAGCACCAGTTCCCCTCAGTACCCTGGTCAGTGAGGCCAATCCGGTGGTACACAGTACTGGTGACCTGAACCAAGAACTCCTGTGCAGAAGAGGAAGAGCTGTGAGGAGCTGACTCTCTGAACCATCCTCTCCCTGGTCCCTAAGCAGGAGAGCTACTCCGAGCAGGACGAGGCCCTTCCAGGCCTCCTCCAGGAGCAGCAGCTAGATCCCTCAGGGGAAGTCCAGTTTCTCCTATACGGACTGTGTGAAATAGCCTTCACCTTTGAAAAGGGGTGTGGCTTTCCTGGGGCAGTAAATTAGCTTATGATGAAGTATTCTACACAGGTCCTGGGGGAGCCACAGGGAGTAATATGATTCCGCGAGTTGAATTAAATGAACCCTAGCATGGCCTTCATTAACCTGACAAGTTCTAACCAAGCCTCTGGGCAGATGGCCCTCCAGTTACAGTACTGTCTTTGGGTATGTGTCTGGTCTCCAGAGGATCAGGATTTCCTGAGCCTTCCACAGCCACTGGATATTTAAATCCAGCATAAAGAAAGGAAGGCTGGCAAGAGCTGAAGGTGTGGGAGTCAGGGATGTGCCCCACACCGAAGTTCAAAACAGGAGCCTCCTCTCTTTGACCTCCCTTTATCCTGGCTCCTGCTGGGCTTGCCTGTCAGTTTCTGGCTGTTTGTCCACTTCCTGTACAAGGAGATCATGCTAACACAATAAATATCTGCTCCCTGCCTGATGAGGACACGAGGGTCTGCACTATCCACTGAGAAGGTGAAGGCCACAGTATGAATGTCCCCAACCACACATCAACCCATCAGCCTACTCCGGGCCCAGATCTCTCACCTGTTCCTCCTGAGAAGTCACCGATGCCAGGTGTGTTCCCTGGGACACACAGAGCTGCTCAGCCTCATGCCAGTATTCCTTGTTTTTGGGAAAATAATACAGACTTCCCCCAAAGGCCTTCAGCCCCGCAGAGCCAGCTGGAGAAGCTGACCTACACCCAGGGCCGAGGAGGAGAAAGTCAGGAGCAGATGGAGTGAGGTCCCGAAGCTGACCTCCAATCCCGTCCTCAGACTGACCACAGAAGTTCACAAGCCCAGGCAATTGTCAATGCCCAGTGGACCAGGAGTGGCCCTGGTATGCCCCACGCCACCCCGCAGCCCTCCCGACACATCATCTCAGTCACTCCCAGTAGTGCCTGCTTTGTCACCAACCAGCATTCTCAGTAGATGCCTGCTTTCTGATGTGCCAGCCTCTCCCAATTCACACTGTACCTGCTGGTCCCCTCTACCTCCAATCCTGCAACCAATAGCCTCCCTCACTTCCTGCCCTCATCTCATCCACAGACTTCAGCTGCCTGCACCCATAGGCCATCCTGGCTTGTGTAGCCGGATCTGCCTGATTCAATTCTGCAGCTCTTAGAGCTGCTCCTAGATAATCACCTCATTCCCCCTCCCTTTCTGATACCTCCCTGATATCCCTTCTACCCCAGCTGTGTGCCAGGGTGCATTGATGCATCCATTTGTTCTTGTGAGTACCACTCAATCTTCAACATTGCTTAATGTGTATGAGTCAGGGACTGCTAGGGGTGTATCCATCCCACCCCACACCTCCCAGGAGCAATGGGAAGCACACAGGTTTTAGGACTTTTTTTTTAATTTGCGGGAGTCAGCTCTTTCCTTCTACCACATGGGTGGAAGCTTTGGAGATCTAACTCAGGTTTTCAGACTCTTTCCCTGAGAGAGCAGCCTTCTACTTCACCTGGGAGGCACTGCCAACTGCTAGGCCTCTAGTCCTGCTCCCCGCAGACTTGAGTCACCAGCGTCCTCCACACCCAGCTTTGTGGACAAGTCACCTGCTCCCCTGCTTCAAGACGATCGCTCGGCTGTGTTTCCTCTCTCTCCTCCCTCCGCTCTCTTCTTTCTCCTTTTCTCTATTTTCCTCTCTCCTCTCCTTCCTCCTCTCCTCACTCTCTCTGCCCTCTCCCTTTCTCTTCTTTCTGCCCCTCTTTCTCTCTCTTCTTCCTCTTCTCTCCCTTCTTATTTGCTGCTTCTCTGCTGCTCTTTCTCACCCTCAAACCGAGCCATCAGAATCTAGAAAAGCCCTCAAGAAAGTTCACCAGAGCATCAGCAGCGAGTGCGTATGGAATCGAGATGCTCTGGAAGGGCAGCGTCTGTCTTGTCATCGCCACTACTCCATATGTGCCACATGGTCCCCTTGAAAAAGCCCCTTTCCCCTCTTGCCACCTGAAGGTGGCTCCCTGTCTCCACCCTGGGCTTTCTTCTCACAGCACCTCACCCCATGCAATCTCCAGTACCCACTGTTGTGACCAGAGCCAACATACCTGGCCCCCAGTGCCTATTCACAGTCCAGGCCTCTGTCCACACAGCCTGGGAGTGACAGCTGTGAATCTCACCAGAGCATCTGAACTCAGCAGGTGGGATCTCCTCTTCTTTCTTCTTCTATTCATCTCAGATGAAGACGAGGAAGCCATGCCTGCTAGGGAGACTCCTCCATGTCTCCCTCCAGGAAGAGACCTAAGCTCAGAGCCTCTTTGTCCACCCAGTGTCTCCCAGGCAATCGCTGACCTCTCTGCTATGGTGTTCTCAAACATCATCTAGTCCATTGGCAGGTAGTGAGCATCTCTTTCACTTCATTTGTTTGTTTGTTTGTTTGTTTTTGAGACAGTCATGCTATACAGCTTTGACTGGCATAGAACTTGCTGGATAGGCCCTCAGACTCATAAAGATGTGCCTGCCTCTGCCTCCCAAGTGCTGAGTTAAGAGCATGTGCTCCCATGCCGGTGTTTTTTTCTTTCTTTCTTTTTTTTTTTTTTTGTCTTTTTGAGACAGGGTCTTTTTTAAATTATAAATAGATTACAGGCCAAGCATGGTAGCACATGCCTTTAATCACAGCACTTGAGAGGCAGAGACAGACAGATCTGAGTTCCAGGCTAACTGTGGTTACATAATGAGACTCTGACTCAAAAAACAAAAGATTCCAGAAGACCAGAGTGGTTTTGCTGAGAGCATGCACTTACATTCACCCATGCTACAGTCTCAGGTGAGAGAGTGTGAGAGCCACTGCTCTGGCCTCCATGTACTGCCTTCCAGCCTGCCCTGGGTAAAGTTGCCCTCTTTCACCACAGGCTCCTCAAGCTACTGGAAGTTACCAGAACCTCAGATTTATTCCTCTGTGCTATGAACTTATTGCAGCCTTACCCTGTTTGTCTGTCAACCTCTTTTTGGTCCTTGAGAAGCCAGCCCAGGGCCATGCTCTCAACTGTGTCTGATCTCTCCACACCCCACCCTGGGAGACTTCCCCTGCCTTCCTTTCGCTCCTCCTTTGCCCCTGATCCTGTGCTGCTTCTCCCTTGCCTCTTGCCCTTGTCTATTTGTCTTTTGTGTCACATCATTTTCTTTTTTCTTTTTTTTTAATTTTTTTTAATTTTTATTTATTTCTGTATGTGTATGAATGTGCTGTCTGCATACAGGTCTGTGCACCCGTGCTGTGCAATGCTGCGGAGGTCAGAAGAAGGTGTCGGATTCCCCTGGAACTGGAGTTCTCCTGGAATTGGAGTTTCAGACAGTTCTCAGCCGCCATGTGGGTGCTGGGGCTCAAACCCAGGTCCTCTGCAAGAGCCGTCGGCGCTCTTAACTGCTAGGCCATCTCTCCAGCCCCCATCATTTTCATCATAACCTCAAAAGCTTGGGGAGGGTAGACAGCATATCTTCATCTTCATGGCCTTACAAAAACCCCTCAATACATCCCAGCCAAATGTGTGGGTACTGAACGAGCTGTTAAAACTCTACACATGTTCAGATCGGAGATCTCCCAAGACCTCCTGGAGTATGGGTAGGTAGGTAGGAGCTGGTGAGCTGGGTGCTTCAGCAAGGTGGATCGTTGTTTGACTTAATCCAGTTAATCTAGTTGTCTTTGACTTAATTGGCTTTTGTGGCTGTGGGGGCAGTTATCCTCCCAGCTGGTATAAAAGGTGGGGTTGTGTGAGTCTTGAGATGGGAGATCTCCCAAGACCTCCTGAAGCACTGGTACTGGGGTGCGGGCTAAAGACCCCCCCCCCCCAGCCAACTGGGATTACAAGGCATCTGAAGGAGGCAAGCAAAACAAAGCAAGCCTTCAACACAGTGAAGAGGCATTTGGGACTCACATTGGAATACAGGCAAGGAGAAGCCCATATGCCAGGGAACAGAAAGAGACAATATGGGAAAAGGTGCTGGATAATCCTACAAAGTACCAAGCTCTACCCAACCTTGTGGGGGATTCCTAACAGTGGGAATCCCCTGGGATGGCTCAGAGAACAGATAAGTGAACAATAAATTGTTGAAACGTACTACAAAATGCAAGCAACTTATAAGAGCAAATCACTGTTGGGCTGGAGAGATAGCCTAGCGGTTGGGAGCGCTGACGCTCTTGCAGAGGACCCGGGTTCGATCCCCAGCACCCACATGGCGGCTAAGAACCGTCTGTAACTCCAATTCCAGGAGAACTCCAGTTCCAGGGGAATCTGAGACCCTCTTCTGACCTCCGTGGCATTGCACGACACGGGTGCACAGACCTGCATGCAGACAGTACATTCATACACATGCAAAAATAAATAATAATAAAAAAAATTAAAAAAAAATAAAGAGCAAATCAAAGAATTAAGAAAAGAGAATGAAGAGCTCAAGAAGGAAGTGGAAACACTGAAAAGATCCCATGTTGAAAAAGAAAGGAAACCAACCAGCGAAAGCAAAGAGCTACAGGAAGAGATTGAGAAGCTCCAAAAGGAAGTGGAAATACTAAAGAAATCAGAAGAGGAAATGGAAAAGGAAACCAAACACTCATCCAATCAAGAGGAAAGGAATGGAAAAAGCCTTAGAAGCAGAATGGAGGAAGGAGAACAAAGAATATCAGACCTGGAAGATAACACAGAACAACTAAAAACCTCCCTCAAGTAAAGATTATGAAGTTGATGAAAATGTGATCAATACCATTCTCTTGGGATTCTTCTCTTTCCTCTATTCCTATGATGCAGAGGTTTGATCTTTTCATAGTGTCCCACAGTTCCTGGTTGTTCCACTTTTGAGTATCTTTTTAAAATATTTATTTATTTACTTTTATGTGTATGAGTATACTGTCTGCATGTAGGTTGGCTCACCTGTGTCATACAATGCCACAGAGGTCAAAAGAGGGCAGAGCTCCAGCTGTCCTGGAAGTCACTATGTAGTGACTTCCCCAAATCCCCATGAGTGGGATGGTGTGACTCAGTGGTAGAGCCTTGCCCTGAGCATGTCTGAGGCCCAAGGTTCCATGTACAATCCCGCAAAAAAAAAAAAATTAAATGACGGGGAGGGGGTGTTCCTTATGAGGACATCAGGTTGAGGAAACAAGTGTGTTCCTGAGGGAGGTGACTGGAGAACCCATCCCTGGAGGTAGGAGGTTGGCCTGGAACTTGGAGCCCTGAGCAGGAACCCTCACACATTCATAGAGTTCACCTGCCCCTCCCCCAACTCTCCTCAGGTGGACTGGTGTGTTTGACAACCAGGGCCAACCCTTCCAACCTTCCCTACAAGAAGGCACTAGAAGCTACCCTGGACTCACTGGAGCAGGCTGGGGCTTGGGAACGCCTGGCAGCCCAGACAGTGGACCTCTGGGAACTGGGCACCTCAGAGCTGGAGAGGGTGCCAGGCACCTGTACCAAGGATGGCTTCATCCCCGGCATTGTCTACCTGTACCTAAAATGGGAGGGAGCCCAAGGGGAGGGAGGGAGCCCAGGGGGAGGGAGGGAAGGAGGCTGAGTCCCCAGCCCCCAGCTGATCTTTGATCTTCCATGTATAGCCTTAAGCAAGATCCCCTTAGGAATGCAGTGCTCAGTAAACTCCCCAAGGACATGGAAAGACTTGTAATGCTCCAGTTCTTTGTCTCCAGAAAACAGGGACTTGGGACTGGAAAGATGGCTCAGTGGGTTAAGAGGGTTTGCTCTGCAAAGCTTGAGAATCAATTCACGTCTCCAGCATCCATGAAAAAATCATGGGGTTACAGGCACTAGAGTAACCCCTACATGGGGTTAAGGTGGATCTCGATGCCCAGCCAGCCTAGTCAGTGAGTTTCCCTTGATAGAAGGGAAAGACCCTGTATCAGAGGGATAAGGCAGAAAGTAGAGAGGAATGCAGAGGAAGGAGAGGCCCTGACACCCTGCTTTGGCCTGTTCGTGGGTGGATGTACCCACTACTAGTGCATGGACAAGAGAGAGGAGAGAGAGAGAGAGAGAGAGAGAGAGAGAGAGAGAGAGAGAGAGAGAGAGAGAGAGATCGTCCACTGTGACAGGATCAAGCTCATTTTTTTTATTTTTTATTTTTTGGTCTTTTCAAGACGGGGTCTCACCAGGCTGGCCTTGAACTCACAAAGATCCGCCTGCCTCTGCCTCCCTTGTGCTACGATTAAAGGAGTATAAGAGCTGGGAATGAGGCTTAGTCAGTGGTAGAGCCCCTGCCTAGAATCCCCCAGTGAGGGGCTGGGGTATGGCTCAGTGGTAGAGCCCCTGCCTAGAATCCCCCAGTGAGGGGCTGGGGTATGGCTCAGTGGTAGAGCCCCTGCCTAGAATCCCACAGTGAGGGGCTGGGGATGTGGCTCTGTGGGAAAGCACCACCTAGAACCTTCGGGGTTAGAGTGTATCTCAGTGTAGTACACTTGCCCAAGGCCATGGGTTCTGTCTTTAGTACTGTAAAAAATAGGGAAAAAAAAGTTCACTTATTTTTTTTTTTTACATTTATCTAGGGTGTGCATGTGTGTGTGTGTGTACGTGTGCTATGGCATCCGGGTGTCTGGAGGACAACTTGGGAAAGCATGTGCATTCCAGAGATGGGACTTGGTTCATCAGGCTTGGCAGCAAGGCACCATTATTTGCTGAGTCATCTCACTGGCCCAAGAAAGAGGAAGAATCTAACTTTTCTCTTGTTCTAAGACAGAGTCTAATGTAGCCCAGGTAGGCCCCTTCCTAGCTGAGGCTACCATGAACCTGAAGTCCTGATTCCCTAGCTGCCCCATCCACAGGTCTGAGATTACTTACAGGCCTGTATGCCTGCACCAGCTCATTTCAGACAGTGCTGGGGATGGAACCCAGAGCCTCTGCTGTGCCGGGCTGGCCTTCTGCTCCTGGAACTATATACTTAGCACCTGGGTTTTGCATTTTTAGCAAGCAGGAAGCTGGGGTGTTTGTTGCTCAGTGCTGGAGCCTTTCTTTACCCAACACATGAGAGGCATTGGATTTGATTCCAACCCCCACAGAGGGGGAAAATTAACTAGAGAGGAAAAAATAGCGAAAGCCTGTTCCACAGGTTAGGTTGGATTCAAACTGGCTATGTAGAAGAGGATGACCTTGAACTCATGATCCTCCTGCTATCATCTCCTGAGTGCTAGGAGTAACCACAGAGTGGGAAGAAGGAACCAGACTTCCACAAGTTGTCCTCTGGCTTCCACGGATACACTATCACACACATTCACTGACACATACCCACACAAAATAAGTTTAAACTGGGCGTGGTGGTACACACCTTTAATCCCAGCACTTAGGTGACAGAGGCAGCCAGATCTCTGAGTTCAAGGCCAACCTGGTCCACATAGTTCCAGGTCAGCTGGGGCTACAGGGAGACTCTGTTTTAAAAAAAGACCAAAAACTAAAATAAATGAGTATAGTTAACATTTTTAATTGGGGATGCCAGGCCTGTGGCTTGGTTGGTAGAGCACTTGTCTTAGATACGCAGAGCCCTGACTTCCATCCTCAGCCTCTCATCCCAACACAGGGACATAAAGGAGTTTAAGGTCATCCTCAACTAACATAGCTTATTTGAGGCCAGCCTGGGCTACATGAGAACTTTTCTCAAAATAACAAGGGAAAAAACAAAAACAAAAACAGGGGCTGCTATTTATGCCAAACTCAGGTATAGGCCAGGGTGCCCTGTGAGGGTGCAGCTGCAGACACAGGTGAAAAGACTTAAGGGTGA
>VZQC01001562.1:61217-79572 GCA_009823505.1 Rhizomys pruinosus | reverse complement strand
TTTTGGTTTTCATTATTTATAATATTCCAACGTAGAAAAATCTGGTACATACCCAAAGGACAAAGAAAAAAAAGCAAAGAACCCACAAGAATCTGTGTCATTACGGGAAAGAGAAAAGCAAAGGAAAAGAGCAAATACTGCCATGACTCATTGATTTTTTTTTATTTTTTATTTTATTTATTTTTTGTATGTGTATGAATGTACTGTCTGCATGCAAGTCTGTGCACCCGTGTCGTGCAATGCCGCGGAGGTCAGAAGAGGGTCTCGGATTCCCCTGGAACTGGAGTTCTCCTGGAATTGGAGTTACAGACGGTTCTTAGCCACCATGTGGGTGCTGGGGATCGAACCCAGGTCGTCTGCAAGAGCAGTCGGTGTTCTTAACCGCTACACTATCTCTCCAGCCCATGCCATGACTCATTTATTAAAAATAATAGTAGGACTTGAATCACTCAAGACGTTCCTTTCACATGGATGTGCTTTTTCAAACATCTTTGCCAACTACCTGGTCAGGTCTCAGTAGCTGTACACTCTCTTCCCAACTTTAACAAATGAAAATAAATGGCTCACTATATTCTCCATCTTTGTTATTGATATATTTGGGGTCAAAGTAAGTGGAAAGCATTACTGTAACTTTCCTTAACCCTACAAAGCAAAAATTCATATTTTAGTTTTCCCCAAATTAAACCAATCTTCAAAAGTCTCCTTTATTTACATTCATTTTTGCTGCATTTTCTCCTAAGAGCCACTCACGATAAAGACAAAAAAGGTCTATGAGCTACTGCCATGACCCCATCTACAGAGCCACGCCTCAAGCATGGTGGAGTCACAGCACTGTTGCCTGGCAGGAGCTCTGTTCTATTCCAATCCCAAGAAGCTGAACCCCAGTTCAAGTGGCCTGCGTAAGGTCACAGAGGGAGCTAATGTCAGCAGAAACAACACTCCTAGGATGTACTTCCACAGCACCCCATGCTTCAGTGTGGACTCGGTGCTTAGTTCCCTTCTTGGATATTTTCCAAGATTACGAGTTCCAAAATATTTCTCAGATCTTTTTTCAGATCTGCAAACCACAACTTCTCCTCCCCCCTCCTCCTGCAGCTGATGCCTAATCCATCTTCTCTGTCTTCAGTGACCAGTTGCTGAGATTCCATTTTCAGAGCTCAAGACCTTGGCCATCAGAGCTTTAAAGGTCTTGACATCAAAAGTTTCTGGGTATAATTTTATAGAATACATCATAAATTGAGCATCTTCGCCAATTTTAAACCATTTACTTTTCAAGTTTCCTTTTACCTAGGAAAAGGCAAAGTGATGTTTGTAGACTAATCTAGGTTATAATATATCTGCGTTACCTCCCCAAGTTCCATCGCTACCAGATTGTGCTATTTAAAGCAAGATTAGATGTCAAGTTTTCTGTCAAAGAGAATGCCATCTACTCGTATAAGGCACTGTCATTTTATGTCTGTTTCCTCTTTAATAAAACTATTAACATTTATCTGCCTGTAAAACAAAGACATTAGTCAGTGTAACAGTCCATTCAAGAAATATGACTTGGTGAGCACATTAATACATCTTTAATCAAATGTAAAAGTCTACATAAAGTGTTTCATTATTTTGTATACCAGTAAAAAACAAGAATAGCCAATTAAACTTATGCCTGTTATCTGTATTTCAGTGATGTGATGAAAACATATATACTTTAGAATTGACAAATGGCAACTATTATGACCAAAACTTTCTTTAACCCTTGTTGATGCTCCACCTTCTCCCTGGAATGGCCTAACTTACCTATCTAGTGAGAACTTCTGCATCTTTAAGGTTTCAACCCAAAGAGACATTTATCGGCTTTCCTTCAACACTGACCCAGGGTAGATCTGGGTGATTCGTCCATTATTCCCATGTGACCTCACACAATACTTCAAGGAATGAAGTTTCTCTCTCTCTCTCTCTCCCTCTCTCCCTCCCTCTCTCTCTCTCTCTCCTTCTCTCCCTCTCTCCCTCCCTCTCTCCCTCTCTCTTCTTTCTGCCCCTCTCTCTCCTCTCTCCTTCCTCCTCTCCTCACTCTCTCCTTCTCCCTCTCCTCCCTCTCTCCTCCCTCTCCTCTCCCTCTCTCCCTCTCTCTCCCTCTCTCCCTCTCTCCCTCTCTCTCCTTCAATGCTTTTTAGATTAAACCCCCGTATGAGGTATCTCTGCTTTCTTATGACCAAGCTGAGGGGTATACGATAAAACTTATCTTATTAAATTGTGAATGAATCAATCAGGATCAAAATAAAAGGATAGTTACAGTGAATATTAAATACTGTCCAACTATTCCCATAGAAACCTTCCTATCTTTTGTGAAACACTGCCATTTCATAAATCCACAGAGTCAACCTTTTGATGGATCTCCACAATGAACTGACCAAGTTGAATGAAAGATGAAACTGGTGCAGGTGGTAATTATGCATCCATTTTTCTGGTCCAGAATTTTGCGCTACCAGAACTGCCCAAGGAACCTTCTCCCCTAGACTTATTGACATTGTTTTCCTGTTCTGAGATAAAGACACATCAGTCCTTCTCTCCCAAATATCCTCATCATTTTTAACTACATCACCCCCTACTACAAATCTACTAGTCACCTTAAACATCCTCTGACCACAGAGGAGTGACAGCTTCTGATAATGAAGAGTGGATTTCTTAGAACCATGCAGTGTTTGTATTCAGCTATGAGAATGATCTGAAAATGGCACCCTCATCCTCACAAAGAAAAATAAACAAGTTTGACCAAGAGCCACTATGCACAAAGGATTGATGTCTAATTCTTTTTCAGAATACCAGACATAATGATCAGCTCCAGGCTACTCAGAATGGTACAGGGCTTTGGAGCATGGGCTGCCACCAGCTCTCTGTGCAACACAGGCAAATTGTTGAATGTTTGTGGGCAGTAGTTCTCTCTTACCATCTAACAAACAGAAGGGAAATTAACAGCACCTCATAAGGTGCCTTTGCTCTAGCATTAACAATACTCATAAAGGACTCAGCACACTATCTAGCACATAGTAGGTACAGTGTGCCAGCAGCTGTTGTTCTCGCTGGTATTGTTTCATGCCTGTCTTTGCTTTTTTGAAAAAGAAAACAGTTCTTCATGATTCCTCACACAAAACAAGATAGTAAATGGTGCTGTGCTGTTTAATTCTTTGCCCATTTCCACTGTTCTTTCTGCTTTGAGCCTGGAGCCAATTTTTCTTAAACCAGGTGTCATCACAGATAGAAGTTTGCAACTGGCCAAGTTTGAATATTCCCTGGCTTGTCATTCCCTAAAAACAAACCATACAGCTTTTCTAACTACCAGATGTGCCAACTACTTGGGCACTGGTTTTGCTTTTGAAATATTGCTTATTTTTAGAGACAACACGATGTGTTTTTAAAATGTGTTTACTGCTCAAAGAAGGATCTGAGAGGATGGTATTCTGAGTACCACATACATTCTAGCCAAAATCTCTGTGTGCTGGTGTGGGAAGCCCAAGCATTCTGCATCTTCGGGTTTCTAAAGTGAGTGGTCATTTTAGAGGGGGCATGATTTTATTAATGTCTCCATTAACTGAAAGGGTTCTTCTCTGAATGTCAAAGTTGATTAAGTTGTACTTAACACTAATGAAGCTGAATCTTTCATAACTACTTATGCCAATCCACTGGTTCTCTTTAAAAAATGACATCGATATGGGGTATAATAAAAATGTAACATAGATGAAGGGACAAGGCAGACAGAATCAAAGCTTTGTTGGTTTTAGTAATCATTCAACTGACATTTGAGGAATACTAACCATGAGCCAGGCAGTCCATGGAGACAATGGCGAGAGTACGGATGGACACAGTCCACCACAGAGCCTACTGTCTGGCCTTGAAGATACACAGCAAACTAACTGCTCATAATAGAAGAAGCAATTCCAGCTTCTAGGTTAATCATGTGAAACAACTTTCTAGAAATAATCATGAAAGATCAGTTTCTAAGTGGTTCAGCCTAGCTCACATGCAGAGCATTTTGGAAGCAGAAATGTAAATATCAAGGTTCAAATCTTGCTCCCTCCCCATGTCAATGGCTACAGGATGTTGGGCAGAGTCTTATGGTCCATTTGTCCTAACATCCTGTTCTAAAATAGAAACAGTAATGCCACTTAACTCATAGAGTTGACCTGATGAAAAAGGTTAGTACTTATTAATATATGCCCCATCACATGTGGCTCTCCTATCCAACATCTTACTCCAAAACACTTTAAAACCTTCAGAAATGTTGTAGGAAGAAAAACAATTATCTCTAATTTTATCTAATGGTCATCTCTCCACTGAATATATAGGCTCAGTAGTTTATTTTTTACAAATATTAATTTTTGGACCATTAGAAATAAGTCACAAGACACTGGAAAGGTGTTGCACTGGTTAAGAGCACTGGCTGCTCTTGCAGAGGACTTGGGTTCGATTGCCAGCACCCACATAGTGACTAACAAACATCTATAACTCCAGTTCCAGGGGATCCGAAGCCCTCTTCTAACCTCCATGAACAAAAGACACATGTGGTGCATTTATCTGAATGCAAAACACTCATATACACAAAATAATGATATAAATAAACCTAAAAAGAGTAAATCACTGATTTCATATCTTTAATCCTACTAAATGTATAACTATAATACAGTAATAAAATTCAAGAAATTAAAAAAAAAAGAAATTTAGCAAGGATGTAGTACTTATAAATAAACCTAAAAAAGAGTAAGTCACAGATTTCATATCTTTAATCCCTAAACATATAACTATAATACAATAATAAAATTCAAGACATTTAGCAAGGATGTAATACTCGTATACAACAGACTATGTATAGAGTATATAGAGAGAATGTTTTATAATCTAGGATCGTGCATTATAAAGAAAGGTTTTAAGTCACACTCCAGTAGTCTCTGAGAATGGATTAGTAAATCATTGAACATTAGGGCACTGAAGTCAGTGGAAACATGGAAAAGCTGGAGGAAGAGAGAGGGAAGAGGCAAATGTCATGAAGCACAAGCATCAAGAACATGTGTTTGCATTCTAGCTGCAGCACTAACTGGCTTTGTAATCTTGGCCACTTTACTTAAGCTCCCTGTGTTTCAGTTTCCTGACTCTAACTAAAACGAGCTTAATACCAACAGAATTGTTAAGAGGGCTGAAACAGCTAATGTTTGTGATATATTTAGTACCTGGCACTTACTAAGAGCTTTGGAAAAGTTAGCTAACTTTGGGGATAGAAAGATAGTTCAGTGGCTAGTGCAAGCAATGATGATCTAAATTCAATCCCCAGGTCCCACATGTAAAAAAGCCAGGCTGGTTGTGGTGTGCATGCCTTAAATCCCAGCTCTCGAGAGGCAGAGGCAGGAAGATCGAGGCCAGCCTGGCCTACATGGTGAGTTCCAGGCCAGCTGGGGCTACAGGGAAACCCTGTCTCAAAAAGACCAAAAACAAAACAAAACAAAACAAAACAAACAAAAAGCCAGACAATTGTGGCATGAGCTGTCATCCAGGGCTGCTGAAGTGCAGTCAGGCAGATTCCCAAGGCTTACTGGCCAGCCATCCTAGCCTCCTTGGTGGTCCAGACCAGTAAGAGATGCTGTCTCAAAACAATAAAAAAAAGGCCTGATAGAGGCTGAGGACATGATGCCCCAAGTTGTCCTCTGACCTCCTCACCTCCACACAAGCTCTCCCCACCTCTCTCAGCTAAGTTTATTAAAGAACAGTCTCTTATCTTTCTGTATTCTTTCTAGCATTTCTTTTCCCTTGAGTCCCCAGACTTCTCAGGGACACATAGTAGACTGGTCCTTCCCTGGATGGGCTCCAGCTTTAGGCCACTCTTTGCTTGCCTTGCTTATCCTCTTTCAACTTACTGCTTTCTTAGACCCTGTGATCTCAGACTAAGGTGCTGAATACTACCTAAATACCTCAAGTGCATTTACAAATACTACCTAAATACCTCAAGTGCATTTTACAACAAAATAGTAGAAACTAATTAAAATTTCCCCAGAAGTGGGAAAATTTCTCAAAGCTGCAAGAAAAACAGAGTAGTGTTTTCTACACTTATTATTTATTTTGTGTGTATGTGCATGTGCACAGGTGTGTGTGCCACGTTGTTCATGTGGAAGGCAGATCACAATAGGTGAAAGATAGTTCTCTCCTTCCTCTATGTGGGGATCTAACTAAGCTTTTCGGGGGTGACTGCAAGATTCCTAGCTGCTGAGCATCTAGATGGTACTAGAAGTAGCATTTTGACACTTCTCAATAAATCTTTTACAGTACAAACCTATTTTATACAAGCCTGGTCCTTTTATTCTGGCAAATACAAAACTGAGGTAGAATTGAAAGCCAATTTAGATCATTTTTAAGTAAATTTTTTGTAACTTTGAGGCTCAAATTTTTCCCATTATTTCTAGTTCTGAGCACTTAAATACCTCTGCCTGGCAAAGTTTCCTTAAATCAATCCAAAGAAATGCCTAATATATAAAAAGGACTCTCACATCCCCTTCAAACACAAATTAATCTCAAATGCTGTGGAAAATACTTTGAGTTTCCTTCCACAGCCAACCTATGGATGGAACGTTGGCTATTTAGCAGATAAGTGTTACATTTAAGCTTCTAGAGGAGAGAGCACTGTACAAGGTAGCTCCAAGCATTAGTGAGAACCAACATACACATACACATACACACAGATACATAGATACACATACACACACACACACACTACCAGCTCAAAGTTTGTATTATATTGTGATTATCATTTTTAAATAATGCAAATTGAACAATAATGGCAAAAATTATTCTATATCTATATACACAAAATGATGGGAACAGCTCTTTCTAGCTCCTCATCTTCTAAGAAAGGAACTGGGTCTCAAGATACACTTACCCTTTCTCTGAAGAATGACCAAAACAAAGTGGATGTGTGACTCGGAAAATTATTCTTACTTTCCTCTGGTAACTAACATTAGCCACAGAGGGACAGAGTTTTTCATATAATGCAAGTGTTACTCGGGAGGTATGACCCAATAAGGTTGCCCAAGACAGAGTGGAAAAGATAGTCTGATTCTAGGGCTCTAGTTAGCATGAGGCCTGGATCTCACACAAAACTATACCCTTTCAGCCTATCTTCTAGCAAGACAAAAGGCTATTCTGACAAGCAAGAAATATTCTATGTATTATGACCTCACAGATCTCAAATTATGTTTAGGATTATGATATATGCATTTTTATTTATTATTTTTATTTTATGTGTATTGAATGTATTGCCTGCATGTATGTGAGCACACTCGTGTCATGCAGTGCTCATGGAGGTAAGAAGAGGGTGTCAGATCTTTTGAAACTGGAGTCACAGGCAGTTGTTAGCCACCTGTGGGTACTGGGAATCAAACCCAGGTCTTTTTAACCATTGAGCCATTTCTCCAGCCCAGCATATACATTTTTATCTCTAAGGTTTATTAGCTTAGCAGATATCAAAACACTGTCTAGAATGTACTAGCTACTTCTTATTTGAGATTGCCTTTATTTACATTTCAAATTCAAAACCAGTGTACATTTTAATATGCCTATTTTTTCAAAGTCAAACAATGTAGATGTACATAAAGAAAAATCTGATAGTCCCACACCTCTTTAACAGAAGTAGTACTCTTTTAAGATATTCCAGTGGGCGCTGGAGAGATGGCTCAGTGATTAAGAGCACTTACTGCTCTTGCAGAGGACCCAGGTTTAGTTCCCAGCACCCGCATGGCAGCTAACAACTAACACCAGTTCCAGGGGTGATCCAATATCCAGGCATTGCACGACATGGTTACACTTACATACATGCAAGCAAAACACACATGCACAAAACAAATTTAAAAGGAAATACCCCAATAGTCAAGTGTGTATCCTTCCATATCTTTTTCTAAGTTCTCCCAACTTGAATATGTATGTTCTAATTCTAAAAGCAATGAGTCAGGCACATATTGCCCCCCTCTGTTCTTAAGAGAAACCATCAGAATACACCTATTTTAATAAAGTCTCAAAGCAAATACCAGAGTTAATCTAACTTCATACCACACATTCCTTTCTTATATCGCAATGAACCACGCATACTCATCAGAAGTACAGTGCGTAGCCTTGGGCAAGGCACTGTATCAAGTTTGTCCCCTTTCTCTTCCCATAAATGGGGTAAGCTTTAGGTGTATGTGAAAACTGTGGAAAATACATGCTTTTCACCTGAGAGAGACAAGCAGATTTTTTCCATAATCTGTCCAAAACCAAGCTAAAGAGGCTAGTGGACCTAGGTCATCAGACGCTCCCAGCTTTCACACACAGTCCTCCTCAGAACTGCAAATAATAAACTCCTGCATACCAAGCATACTAGGCTTGTTGTGTAGTGGTTGGACAAAGTTGTAATGTTTCAGTGATGAAATACAGCAGTGAGCATTAAATGAATACATGTGAAGGTACAACTGGTAACCATGAACTACAGAGAGGCTTAGACAGGCAGTTAAGAGTATGAAAGAATGGAAATCCTATGAACCCACTGGCAAGCCCAACAAATCCTCAGAACGGCGTCCAGTCTATGAGCCATAAGGAATACAGGATAGAGCATTCTGTCTTCGAGGAGCTTGCAATCTACAGACTCGCCTTGGAGCCATAGGATAAGGTTACTGCACACTGTAATGCTAAATTACAGACAGGAGCTTGAAGAAGATACGAGAGCAGTCACACTATATTATAAATAACCCAATGAAAAAGACTGACCTAGAGACATTTCTCCAAGTTCCTCAGATTTCCAAAGCTGTCTCACTTAAGAAGGCAGGAAAGCCCCTGCAGATGTCCATAATCAAACAACTTCAAAAACCCTAATGTAACAAAGTTCACACATAGTTTTTTGTCGTTTTGAGACAGGGTTTCCCTGTAGCCACAGCTTCCCTGGAACTCACTATGTAGACCAGGCTACCCTTGAACTCACAGAGATCCTCCTGCCTCTGCCTCCCATGTGCTGGGATTAAAATTATACACCACCATGGCCAGCTACACACATATTACAAGTGTTCTCAGAATTTTTACGATGAGAATGTATATAATAAATGCAATCTTTCAGAGGTGGTGGGGGGAATGTGGAGTTTTGGGGTGGGTCTGACTACCCAGGAACTAATTCAAAACTATCATTCTAAGGAATACAGCTCAGAGATTAATAAGGTAAACAATAAAGGAAGAAAAGGCAGATAAACAAGAAGGAAGTAACAGGGTACAGACATGGAAATGGGGGGTGGGGGGAGGGGGTGGGGGAAGAACAGTGTGCTTCTGCAGAATAAGCTGGAATCAGCCCTGTCTGAAGGATATGACCGCAGCAGGAACAAGGGAAGAGACAGAGCTCAGGGAATTGGTTCAGTTACTAAGAAAGACCTGGGTTGTCCTTGGGTCTGGAATGTTCTCCAAAGGCCCATGTGTTAGAAGCTTAGTTCCTAGCTTGACACTATTGGGAGCTGATGGAAGCCTCAAAAGGTGAAACTCAGGGGGAACCTAGATCACTGAAGGCATGTCCTTGAAGGGGATGAAGGCCTGGCACCATCTTTCTTCTTTTCACTTCCAGGTGGCTTTGCTTCAGTATGTCCACAATGCTATGATATATGCTGCCTTACCACAGGACCAGGGACAATGGAGCCAACTTCGTGGGCACTGAAACTTCTCAAACCGCAAGCCAAAATAACCCTCTCTTTTTATAAGTTAATCACCATAAATATTTTGTTATACAAACAGAAAGCTAATACAAGCTGGTTTTAAAGCTGGCCATTAAACTTCCCTCATGATTCAAAATGTGCCCAATTTTAGCATCACAAGAGATGCTTTTTAAAAATGCAAATTTCTAGACTGCACTCCAAGCCCACTAAACCAAATAGCATTGGTGTAACTTGTTGCCTGGCATGCATGGGACCCATGCTGTAAGTTATGGTACATTCCATTAGAATCAAACTTTACGCAAGATTAACCTCTTTCTCTAAGAGATGGGGAAGACTAACAAGAATACAGGAACTATAAAGCAGACAGTGCAGCAAAAGCCTCAGAGTAGAAAACGAAAAATAAGAAAGCAACGATTATGGAAGCTGACTAGACTAAGACTGGGGATTTTATTATTACCTTGAGAGATCAAGTTTAAGGGAGCATATCATATACAATCATTCTTTGACTTGTTTCCGAAGCCAAAGGTCCAAATCCTAACCTAGGGAGAATCCCTCAAATCGCATAATCTCTCACCGGCTCACCCTCTGGGGTTCAGCCTGACTCTCCCATGTTACTCCCACAAGAGTATAATTTTCACAGCACAACACTGTCCTAGCATCAGTCAGCATACATGAACTGAACACTGCCCAGAGGAAGGAACCAACAGCCTTTCTCGTTCCATTTTATTCCTGTATTATGTGGACTAACATGTATGCCTGGAAAACGGAACTTTCCTACCCTTCTCTGTGCTGCTAGCCCCCTCAATTCCTGGGCAGGAGCCCCCTTAATTCCTGGGCAGGAGCCCTCAGCCCTACTTCCCACACCACTGCACACTCCAGGTACCATGTCAGGAAGAATACTCAGCTCCCAACCACTTCATAAAGACAGAAAGATAAATGAAACTATATTCCTGGGGTTGATATTCTAAAGTCCCATCACTCAGCTATTGCACATCAATTATCAGCTAATTAGTACAGGGCTTATGCTGACCCTTCTGTTCTCACTTGTAATGATTTACCAAGTTAACCAAAAGCTGCTCTGCTCCGTAGAGACTCTTAGTATAGCAAGAGTGTTAAATAAGGGTCACCCACAATTAGTCCAGAAAACCAAAGAGGAAATGTAAGCACATTTTACTGCTTCTCCCTTGACAAATTTTCCGAGTATCCCAGGGGAAGAGAGGAGATATATTTGTTAAATAAGCAAATCGTTACTCTGAAAAACTGAACTAACAGCATAGGCACAATTTAGTAATTTATTGCTCGTTGGTCAGTCACCAGTTTATTGTGTCCTTTGTCTGCACTGTACTCTAGGGAGTCTCAGTACACAGATGAGTCAGACCGTTCTTGCTTACAGTCTAATTTAATGGGTTTACACCAAGGCCTATCTGCTGGATTCATCTGTGGAACCACATAGAGGTGACATTACTTAGCAAAGAAGGCTTCACAGATATAAGAAAGTGAGAGGAAATGAGAAGGAAGCATACTTTAAGTGGAAATGCTGACTCGGTTTCCCATTGAGCAGGTCACATTGACTGTGTGGAGTTAGCACTGTGCTGTGCTAATGAAATCTCGGGCCACTGCATGAGCTCTTAGTGAAGAGCTTCTGGTGAACTAGAGGGAGGGGTTTTTTTCATTATTTTTTTTATGTGTATGAATGTACTGTCTGCATGTAGGTCTGTGCACCCATGACGTGCAATGCCACGGAGGTCAGAAGAGGGCATCGGATTCCCCTGGAACTGGAGTTAAAGATGGTTCTTAGCCACCATGTGGATGCTAGGAATTGAACCCGGGTCCTCTGCAAGAGCAGTCCACGCTCTTAACCGCTAAGCCATCTCTCCAGTCCCTAGAGGGCATTTTTAAACTTACACAGAAAATAACTGGGACACATGCAATCTTAAACCGAGTTGCCTTAATGCCGAGTACAAAAAGAACTTAAACAAGAAAAATATCTGTACAAGCTTACTGGGAAAGGTGAGATTTGAACTGAGCCTCTTCTTGGCTGGAGGATAGAGGGCCATGTGAACCGCAAACTGTCAGAGCGAGGACAGAGAAATGTACTGAGAAACCATTATGGAGGTGACCCAGAAGTGGGAGCTATCTTAAGGAATGGAAACGCTGGAGCCAGAGGTCATATTTACCAGTGTAGGGCCCTGGGCAGGTTCCTTAGACTCTGTGCCTGTGTTAATCATCTAGAAATGGATAAGTAGTCCTGCAATCATGAGGCAACTTGAAGAACTAAACAGATCAATGCATGCAAATCCGATACTGAAGCAGAGCAAAGAGTGAGGGGAGAAGCCAAGCTGCGGAACTGCTGCCGATCTAACATTAGGGGCTGGACAGAGGCAGGCAGAGCCGGCAGGACAATTCAAATCATTTTACTAAAAGAAAGGAGGGTAAAAAGGAAGGAAACACTACATTACAAAACTTTCTTCCATAAATCAAGGTCACGGATCTCCTAATTTGCTACTTCTCCCCAAGCCAACCCTAACCAAAGGCTATATAAGGGAAATAGCAAGGCCACCTATTGGTGACGCCCCTCACCAAATGGACCAATGAGGAGGAGCCCTCTGTGAGACAGCCTGGGCTCACTAAATATTTGCTATGTAGTAGATAAAGAATATGATGGGTACAGCAATTAATAAGGCCGGTACAGTTTAAGGCCACAAATAAAGTTGAGAAATCCCCTCTTCAACAGGCGTGAGTCATGACACCTAAGAGCACTGAGGTCCCTGCTAACACTGCTGCTGGTGTGGCCTGGCTTCTGAACTACAAAGCAGCTTGAAATACTAGTAGTCTGTCCAGAATCCCTCCCTCCCAAAATATGTTCCACCAAACAAAAGTTTCTCTTCAATTTTTGTCTTCTTGAAGAAGAGAACCCTTCTAGGGTTAGTCAATCTTTAAGCAGTTCTCATGAATTCTGAGGAAATAGACAGCATATTTATGAGGGTAAGGTATCCATTTTCTCTCTCAAGTCATGGTGGACTGGATCTCCCTTTTAGGGTATTTCTTCCCATGATCTTCATAAAAAAGACCACAGAGGTGGGGGAGATATCAAGACCGCAATGGTGGGGGAGGGATCAAGACCACAATGCAAATGATATCATAACGAAGATGGGGGTCCTCTGAGACTGGCTTCAGAACTCCTGTTAGCACTTACGTGTAGCAGTTAGGAAAGCTCTCTGATGCCTTAGCTTCTGATATAACAGGAAGAACCTAACTACAGCTTCACGTGCACTGCTGTGGTCTAGATGAGGAGTGTCCCCACATTTGAACACTTGGGTCAGTTGGTGGCACTGTCTGGGGAAGTCGCAGAAGCTTTAGGAGGCATGTAGCTGGAGGAAGCACATCACTAGAGATGGGCTTTGAAAGATCACAGCCTTGCCCCACTTCCAGTTTCTTTCTTTCCCCCCACCCCCTGCTTGAAGATGTGACCTCTCACCTTCTCATCTTCCCATCCCAGCTGCATCCTGCAATGCTTCCCCACCATTACGGACTCTTCCTCTGGAACAGAGTTCCCCAAATATTCTTGCTTCTACAAGCTGCTTCAGCCACAGAAAGTAACTAATACAGATGCTTGACCACAAAGGAGAATCTGACCATCAGAAGACATGGTTACAACAATACAGCTGTGGTTTCCTCCTTTCCTCACATCTGATTCCCTGCCAAACCAGGAGACACAGCTACCAAGATACAGCTCTAGTCTTCTTTGTTTACCTCTAGGAAACCTTGCCTAGGAGTCTCATTTCCCATGCAAGGAACACAGCTCTTATAATCTTATAAGAGAAGGCAGGTGGAATTCTTTCTTCAGGCTGAGAAGAGATGTAGACCCCAGGAGTCCAACATCCTTCCTGTCTATATTGGTAGCATACCTACTCCCGGGTAGTTTGAGGACAGAAATCTGTGGTTATGAGCAATAGCTGATTCTGTTGATTGTAAGATCAACATAGAAATTTTATCCCCCTTGATTCAGTGAAGACTGATGTCTCTGAATCTGATTTTAAAGAGATAGCACACATGTATATGCGTGGGCAGGTTCACATGCGTATGCACATACACATCAATATGAAAGGAAGGCAATCTAATATGAATCACTGGCATATTTCCCACAGTCCATTCCCTCAGCCACTCGACCACACTACCTTGGAGGAGGGCATGAGACAGAGAAACAACGGGAATGATTCGTGAAGATCACTTTGAGGTCATTGGCTCAGTGATTTTGAACTTCATTTCATCTGGTTAAAGGGCTTGTGCCTTAACTACCATAAGAACACTGTGCATCCCTTCAGCAAAGCTGGGGGGCAAAGACTGAGTTCTTAAAACAGCACAGCTAGTGTGTGTGACTAAACAGCCATCCTGCATACCAAGAAAAAGTTACTTCTGTTCTTCTAATACCATGCTAGCCTTCCTGCCTGCCAAGAACAGGCCTAACCAGGCCTGCAGTTTTCATCTTACTTCTGTCCCCTGGGAGAAGAGCTTTTATTTGTCAAAGCAGATTCTTATCACACATAAGTAATCTAAGAAACTAACTGATTTTTAAAATATGGCTGTTTTGTATGACTCCAAGCACATGTTCTTCCTAAGCTAAACTGCAAAATGAGAGCTGGTAATTGAGGGGCTTGCGCATAAGGGAGAGACATGGCTTCTAGCTTAAATCTGTTTCAACAGTGGCCTGGGACAGGTTTTATTCAACAGGTCTGTCTCTATGCAGTTGGGTCTGACATCATTGGAGAGGGACTGAGCAGGGACCATGGCCCTGAACAGCTTCCAGAGAGGGGGCTTAAGAACATAAAGTCATACTACACTGCTCAATGTGGAGCCTGAGTGTTTGAAAACAAGCATGGGACTCCACTCCTGCGGAGTAGGCAGGATTGGAAGACGCAAATCCTTCTCAGGGTCCTTTTGTGAAAGGCGATTATGCAATTCAACCATGTCCCCATACTCTTTGTAAAGTGTGAATCAAATTTTCTGTCAGGGAATAGTATTTTCCACACTCATGTAGAGAATAATTTGAAAAACCCTGGTGGCTTGCCAGTTTTTAAAAATTCTGACTCTGTATGAAAAGGAAATGTGTCAGTTTTTGCCCAGATCTCTGAACCACTCTCCAAATGCCAGAAGATGGAACACAGTGGGTGGCTACTTCTTGGTGACATGTTCATCACCCTGAGTGACCTTCAACAGAGGTGAATCCATGGCTAGGAAGTCTCGAGCATCTGCGATAGTTCTTCCTTAGCTTATGTGATCGGGGTGGGTAAAAGTCTGCATCCCGAACTTTGCTGAGAGTGTGAGTAAAATGCTGAGCATATTTCTCCCCAATGCACATTCTTTTTATAGAAATTATTCCATATGTGTCAATATATACACAATAGTGCCATTTTAAAAGATGACATACCAATTACGGCATGGTTTTCTTCTTGCACTGCAATGCATACCAATGCTTGTCTTTGAAGATCCTTAACCTAACCCTAATGGCTTCACAGATAAAGATTACATGGCTCAAAAGAGGTAAGTTTACTGTCTAAAGAATTGCCAAGTTCATCTATAATCCACACATCCTTACCTCTTGACGGGCTCCATCCTGAGGTCTCCCAGGGGGCCTATCTTACCCTCCCCACACACACACATGTATAATCCATACATCCTTACCTCTAGACCGGCTCCATCCTGAGGTCTCCCGGGGGCCTATCTTACCCCCCCCCACACACACACATTTATAATCCATACATCCTTACCTCTAGACCGGCTCCATCCTGAGGTCTCCCAAGGGGCCTATCTTACCCCCCCACACACACATGTATAATCCATACATCCTTACCTCTAGACCGGCTCCATCCTGAGGTCTCCCAAGGGGCCTATCTTACCCCCCCACACACACATGTATAATCCATACATCCTTACCTCTAGACCGGCTCCATCCTGAGGTCTCCCAGGGGGCCTATCTTACCCCCACACACACACATGTATAATCCATACATCCTTACCTCTAGACCGGCTCCATCCTGAGGTCTCCCAGGGGGCCTATCTTACCCCCGACACACACATGTATAATCCACACATCCTTACCTCTAGACCGGCTCCATCCTGAGGTCTCCCAGGGGGCCTATATTACCCCACACACACACACACATACCTTTTCCTGCATTTTGCAGAACATGATGTCTCATGGTTTGTCATTGTCATGGAGGGGATAGGTTACTGGTATTAATGAGCATGTGACAGGGAAGCTAAACTTCCCACAAGTCAAACAGCACAACTCACAAAGAACCCTCCCACCCTAATGGCCACAGAGGCTCTGTTTGGAGAAGCTCTCAAGATGGGCTTTCTTTTCCTGAGATTCTCCATCGGCCACAAGTCTCTGTTTTCATTTTTGGTTTTTTTGGTCTTTTTGAGACAGGGTCTCCCTGTAGCCCCAGCTGTTCTGGAACTCACTGTGCAGACCAGGCTGGCCTTGAACTCAGAGTTCTGCCTGTCTCTGCCTCCCAAGAGCTGGGATTAAAGATATGTGTCACTGCACCCGGCAGAGTCTCTATTATTTTCATTGGAACTTCTATCCTCTTAGGTTTTAAGATGTATTAACTTTATGACACTTTTCTCTGCAATGTTTCATTATATTGGTCAAAATGAGGCTTGTTTAACAAGTGTCAGGCATAGGAAGCCCCCTTTCAAATTATTGGTCAGGGTAGTCAAGACTCACAAAACAATACAGGGTACTCCTATTGTCCTTGGTTGTCTCCCACAACTTGAAGGTAAGCTCCCCTGCTTGAAGTTAAGACGCACTTGTGACACAAGACTTGGAGGAACCAAGCTGGAACTGACCTTGAAGTCTCCTCCCTGAGGACTATCTCTCATACTACAGGAAGGTGCCATGCAAGCTGCCAAGAGAGAAAAGCAATCGCAAGTGTGACTGACCTAACAAGATATCCCTTATGGTGCCATAATGGTACTTTTATCTTGGGGGTAACTAACAGTTGTCTAATTGCAAGTAAAACTCAGTAGGAGAGATCTAGCCAGCTATCCATGGCTAAAGAGGTCATACACCCCAGAAGAGAACCAACTACTGCCATTTTCCTAAACCAATACAATTTCTAACTGAATTCTAAATACTGATCCTTTTCATGTTATTAAACTTTTTCCATAAGCCATACATCATTTCTCAATCGAATCTAGAGTAGTCTCCCCTTCCATGCTCCCCACTCCACCTGCCATACATGTCCTGCTTCATTTCTCTGAGTCTTTCCAGAGTGTTGGGGTTGTTTGGTTTTTTTTTCAGTTCTTTTGTTGTTGTTCTATCCAACTTGTATAGTCAGGCGTGGTGGCGCACGCCTTTAATCCTAGCACTGGGAGGCAGAGGCAGGTGGATCTTTGTGAGGCCAACCTGGTCTACAGAGCGAATTCCAGGCCAGCTGGGGCTACAGGGAGACCCTGTCTCAAAAAGACCAAAAAATAAAAATAAATAAATACTTATCCTTATACCCACAGATAAGTAAGACTCTCACCCTCCTCAAAGAAGCTTCTTTTTAGAGCTGGGTGTGGTGGTGCTTGCCTTTAATCCTAGCACTTGAGAGGCAGAGGCAGGTGGATCTTTGTGAGTTCAAGGCTAGCCTGGTCTACAGAGTGAGTTCCAAGAAGCTTCTGTTTAGAACTGGGCGTGGTGGCACATGCCTTTAATACTAGCACTTGAGAGGCAGAGGCAGGTGGATCTTTGTGAGTTCAAGGCTAGCCTGGTCTACAGAGTGAGTTCCAGGACATCTGGGGCTACAGGGAGACCCTGTCTCAAAAAGACAGAAGAAGAAGAAGAAGAAGAAGAAGAAGAAGAAGAAGAAGAAGAAGAAGAAGAAGAAGAAGAAGAAGAGAGATACTTGCCAAGGAGTGAATGTCAAAGAGGATAATTCAGATTTGTGTGGGAAACACTTTTACCACTGAGCCATATCTTACCAGCCCTATGAGTTTTTAAAACTATTTTAAATTTGCTTTTTTTTCTTTCTACTTTTGTTTTTATTTTGACATGATAGTTCCATAAATTTAAAGTGGAAGATAAGCTGTTCAATAAAAGTCATTTCATATATAATATACAGAAGTTATTTTTTTTTGTCTTTTCCAGACAGGGTCTCCCTGTAGCCCAGCTGTCCTGGAACTCGCTCTGTAGACCAGGCTGGCCTTGAACTCACAAAGATCCGCCTGCCTCTGCCTCCCAAGTGCTAGGATTAAAGGCGTGCGCCACCACGCCCGGCTTCATCCACATATTATTAATTTTTTAAAAACTCTGTCATGGGGCTGGAGAGTTGGCCTAGCGGTTAAGAGTGCCGACTGCTCTTACAGAGGACCCAGGTTCGCTCCCCAGCACCCACATGGCGGCTGAAAAGCATCTTTAACTCCGGTTCCAGGGGAATCCAACACCCTCTTCTGACCTCTGTGGCATTGCACGACACGGGTGCACAAACCTACATGCAGACAGTACATTCATACACATACAAAAAATAAATTAAATTTTTAAAAAAGTCTGTCATATAACACACTTCATTTGGTGCTACCCAAAAATTAAGACCCAAATAACTGACTAGAAATGAGGCCATCATTACACCAAGACACAGAGGTTCCACACTTCATTTCAAGGAATAAAAAAAAAAAAAAAA
>VZQC01001562.1:9181-40753 GCA_009823505.1 Rhizomys pruinosus | reverse complement strand
GCATGCAGACACTACATTCATACACATACAGAAATAAATAAAAATTAAAAAAAAAAAAAGCTAAAAAGAAAGTAGACTGGGGGCTGGAAAGATGGCCTAGCGGTTAAGAGCACCAACTGCTCTTGCAGAGGATCCAGGTTCGATCCCAGGCACCCACAATGGTGGCTGAGAACCGTCTGCAACTCCAATTCCAGGAGAACTCCAGTTCCAGGGGAATCCCAGACCCTCTTCTGACCTCTGTGGCATTGCACGACACGGGTGCACAAACCTACATGCAGAAAGTACATTCATACACATAAAAATAAATAAATAATAAAAAAATTATGAAAAAAAAGAAAGCAGGCTGAAGCCAAACATGATGGCACACACCTTTAATCCCATACTTGGGAGGCAGAGGCAGGTGGGTCTCTGTGAGTTCAAGGCCAGCCTGGTCTACAGAGCAAGCTCCAGGCCAGTTAGGACTAAAGGGATACCCTATCTCAAAAAAGACCAAAATATAAAAATTAGAAAAGAAAGCAAGCTGAGCAAAGGGGCCGGCACATCCACAGGGCAGCTGAGAACCGTCTGCAACTCCAGTTCCAGGGGAATCCAACGCCCTCTTCTGACCTCCGTGGCGTTGCACGTCACGGGTGCACCAACCTACATGCAGACAGTACACTCGCACACATAAACAAATAATAAATTAAAAAAAATTTTTTTTTTGGTCTTTTAGAGACAGGGTCTCCCTGTAACCCCAGCTGTACTGGAACTCACTCCGTAGTTAGGCTGGCCTTGAACTCACAAAGATCCGCCTGCCTCTGCCTCCCAATTGCTAGGATTAAAGGCGTGCACCACCACGCCCAGCTTATTAAAAAAAATGTTTTAAAGGTAGATCCAGAGCAAGAAGAAAAGGGAAAGCTGGGAAAGGGCTTCTTCTCTAATGAGCAACGTGCACTAAAGTATCTCCAAGTATTAAGACAACATACCCACCACTTTGTCTCCAATGATTGAGAGAAAATCAAATACATTTTTTCATGAACAAAGAAGAGAATAATAAGATAAAAATTCAGGCACACATGTTAAAATTCAGAGAATATGGGTTATAAGAATATAGGAAATCACTGTATCTTTTTTTAAGTTTTTTGAGACAAGGTCTCATACACCTCAGCCATCCTGGAACTCAGTAGGTATTCAATGATTACCTTGAACTACTAACCCTCATTGCCTCTACTTACCAAGTAATGAGATTTCAAGTATGTACTATGACCTGTTGGGTTATTTTGTGGTTTTGTTATGCTTTTTCTAAATTTGGAATCATTTTACAACAAAAAGGTAATAAAACTACACAGAAAAAGGAAAGAAATTTACTTTTTATATATTTCTCTTTGAACCCTAGAAAAAGTACAAAACACATGCTTAGTACAAGGCTATGAATTACAGGTAGATATTTTTCTCCCAATTCTCTTTAAATGGATAGGAATAAAGATCAATCTAGTGAGGTAAAACACATTGAACTCTGTCTAAATTTAATTCAGAAGTCTGAACTCTTTTTTTTTTTTTTTACTCACAACTTTCTGGTGATACCAAAGAATTTCTGAAGAGAGAACCACTGACCCAGGGGATGGAATCTGTTACTTGCCTTTGGCTAACGTGATTAAATGTAAGGGACGACAAGGCAAGGACAGCACAGAACTACTAAGGCTGAAAAGGGCCGAGAGGCACTGTGTGCACCTTCCATAAAGGGAGAAAAGGCCAGGGTAGAGGAACCAGAAACCAGTCTGGAAAGGCAACATTTTCAGAACTTACACATAAGGAAGTCCCAAGGGTTGAGATCTCTGAGAACTCCAGAAAGGATCCCCAGAGTTCAATTCATGCAGGCAACTTCAATCTCACTGTATTAATCACTTTTCTGTTGCTGTGATAAAACCACCATGACCAAGGCAACTTATAAGACAAAGAGTTTATTTGAGCTTACGATTGACGGTTCTGGTTCCAGGGAATTAGAGTCCATTGTGAAGGGAGGCATGGTGGAGCAGAAAGCCGAGGTTCATGTTGCCAATGAGCACAGGAAATCAAGAGAGCCTCTGGAGACTAGCAAGGCTTGTTAAACTCACTAAGCCCACCCCCACTGACGTACTTCCGCCAGCATGGCCACGCCTTCTAACAGCTCCCAAAACAGCACCACCAACTGGGGACAAAATGTCTGAACACTTCATGGGGTACATGCTCATTCAAACCACCACAGCCACCACATGGGGAAGGGAAGCCACAGCTTACCTCCACTGTGAGATAAGAACCTGGGGCTGGAGAGATGGCCTAGCGGTTAAGAGCGCCAACTGCTCTTGCAGAAGACCTGGGTTCGATCCCCAGCACCCACATGGCGGCTGAGAACCATCTGAAACTCCAATTCCAGGAGAACTCCAGTTCCAGGGGATTCCGAAACCCTCTTCTGACCTCCACGGCATTGCACGACACGGATGCACAGACTTGCATGCAGACAGTACATTGATACACATACAGAAATAAATAAATGCCGGGGGCTGGAGAGATGGCCTAGCAGTTAAGAGCGCCGATCGCTCTTGCAGAGGACCCGGGATCGATCCCCAGCACCCACATGGCGGCCGAGAACCGTCTGAAACTCCAATTCCAGGAGAACTCCAGTTCCAGGGGAATCCGAAACCCTCTTTTGACCTCCGCGGCATTGCATGACACAGGTGCACAGACTTGCATGCAGACAGTACATTCATACACATACAGAAATAAAATTTAAAAAAAAATTAAAATAAAATGCCGGGCGTGGTGGCGCACACCTTTAATCCTAGCACTTGGGAGGCAGAGGCATGTGGATCTCTGTGAGTTCGAGGCCAGCCTGGTCTACAGAGTGAGTTCCAGGACAGCCAGAGCTACAGGGAGACCCTGTCTCAAAAAAAAAAAAAAAAAAAAGAACCCAGAACCAGCATCTTTCCATTTTCCCATTGAACAATTCTCTAGGGACATAGGTAACCCATCTGTATGAAATCCAAGACACTTCCTGCTACTCATTGAGAAGCAGGCTCCATCTCACATGCACGGCTTTGAGGACCATGCTGGGAGGAGATCAGTTGTCTGTGGGTAGAACCAGAATGGGGGAAAAGGAAAAAGCTGTTTTATGTGTTGGGAGAGCAGAGTTGGAGCTTTGCCATAGGTCCCCAAAGAGCCTCCAGATGTTTCCAGATCATTAATGTTGCCAGTGCTAGTCCAGGCTCCCCTCTCTTTGCTCTTCCCAAAGTCAGTGTAATCATGTATTACATCCCCTTGAAAGCTCAGTGTTATATAGATATTGGCCATAATGGACTACAACTTCTCCAAACACTAGAGGAAAAAAACACTCTGCTTTCTTGGTTGTGGGCCTGAGCCTTTAATAGGTATTCCAGCTCTCTAGCCCTCTTCCTTTCTTTTTTCTTGTTGCAACCACCCCCCCCCAAAAAAACCCCAAATGCTATTCTACCTATCAAGCTTCCTCCCACTACCAACTCTTCTATGTACCAAATCCCTCATGGCTCAGTTCTTCCAGAAATTCCTGCATTGACACATCATAGATCCTAGAAAATAGATAGGTAGAACTGAGATGCTTAGAATGAGCCTACCCTACCCTCCTGTGTCTACCTAGTCATTTCTTTTGTTAATCACTTAAAACATAAGCATATGCAGGCAAGATTCTGCTTTTTTTATACATATAATACTTTTATTGATATTCTGTGTATTTCAGCCATCACCTTTCAGTTCAATTTAGGCATATTCCCATTTCCCTTCCCCCCACCCCACTCCAGCTCCTGCATTCTGCCATACATGTCCTGCATCTTTTTCTCAGTCTTTTTAAAGTTTTTCTCTGCAAAGGTTTATTGTTTTGGGCAGAATTTAACTGTATCAGTCGGTTCTTTGATCCAGTCCTTAGGTAGTTGTAGTTCCCTCCCAATTGTATTGCTCCAAAATATGCCTACATAAATGTCATATATGTACCAGAATTATGTCCTCCAGGAATAAACTGTATGTTAACTTCAAAATATGTTTAGAAGTTCACATTTTTCCCTTTAATTTTATATTACTCTAAAATATGAATATATACCTTCTGCCCATATACATTAATTACCATCTCTGAAAGTAAGTGGTAAGTTAATTCTAGGGCTCATCAAGAGATTCACATTATAACATCACAGTTGCTTTCAGATAGAAGGAAACATAACAATAACGTTGCTCAGATAGCCTTTCAATGGGGGGATTTTGTACTAGTGTCCACAAATGAGGGAAACCATTCCTTGTTTCTTTTGGGGGGACTGTGTTACTTCATTTAGCATAATAAAAATAAAAATCAACGAATCCAAAATCTGGTTCTTTGAAAAGATAAACAAGATAGACAGACCTCTAGCCCAGTTAACCAAAAGAAAGAAAGAGGAACTCCAAATTAATAGTATTCGTGATGAAAAGGGAAACATCAGAACGGATAAAGAAAAGATCCAGACAATCATATGAGAATACTTCAAAAATCTATACTCTACTAAGTTTCAAAACCTATGAGAAATGGATGAATATCTGAAATACTGGGAACCAACAAAGCTTAACCAAGAAGAGGCTGACAGTTTAAACAGACCCATAACATTTAAGGGAATTGAAGATGTAATAAAAAGAAATTCCAGCTAAAAAAAGCCCAGGCCCAGATGGTTTCACGGCAGAAGACTCTGCTTAACCTTTAGCACTGGATGCTAGAGAAAGGTGTCAAATCTCTGTGTCACTATCTACTGTCAAATACATGCAAAGATCACTAACTCCACAGGCAAAGTTTTAGTTGTAAAGGTCAAAGAATAGAACTATTTCAAAGGAAGGAAAGAATAGAAATATCATCCCAAATAGGTCTGAGAAATGTCAAGTCCAGAGAACATGTTACATTTTAACTGTGGACTAGCAACTTCAGTTTTCTAAAAGTAGTACGAGCTGTATATCTTAACAAACTCGCTTAGTAAGTACACATGTGCTTGAAATAAAAGATAATCAAATGCATTTTGCTAACCATAAGATTAAAGAAGAGTCAGTGTCCAACTTCTCTGGTTGTGATATTCACTCTTGAGGTGTGTACCCTGACGAGGGACAAATGTATGTGCTTCATTGTGTGTATCTGAGTCGGCCCACCCCACCTGGACTCCTTATACTATTGTTCCTTCAGGAATTAAAAGGGAAAGGATACTCCTTCATAGGTAGGCTGATCTTTCCAGGAAAGATAAAGATCACTTCTTTTTATTTAAAATTTTTTTTAATTTTATTTATTTTTGTATGTGTACGAATGTACTGTCTGCATGTAGGTTTGTGTACCAATGTCATGCAATGCTGCGGAGGTCAGAAGAAGGTATCGGATTCCCCTGGAACTGGAGTTCTCCTGGAATTGGAGTTACAGATGGTTCTTAGCTGCCAGGTGGGTGCTGGGAATCGAACCTGGGTCCTCTGCAAGAGCAGTTGGTGCTCTTAACTGCTAGGCTATCTCTCCAGCCCCAAGATCACTTCTTAAGTGTTTATATCTCCCACACCTACAACTCACAAGTACCAATCTTTCTATACTTATGAGCTGCTTTGATATAACTTTTAATTGTACAAATTAGGAAACCGAAAGATAGCTGGTAAAAAGAATTCAAACCTGCACTGCCTTTTCAGCCTCTCTACCTCAGCACACCATGAACACCTCTGAGCTGGAGTGCCAAGACTCTAGACTTGTGCAGTGTCACTTTGAATGTGTTATTTCAACTTCTTACTGCTTCTGATATAAGCATCCTATGATCCACCATCAAAATAAGTTAAAAATCCAAGCATTCCTTCCTCAAAAAAAAAAAAAAAAAAACCCAAATGACATCACAAACGGACCCCAAGAAGTCATTCTTCTAATCTCTCTCCAGACAGACATTTTGGAGACCCACTCTCTCGGGCCACCTGTTGATCCTCTGCTTGTTTTATACTACTGATGAGTGTTTTTTTTTTTTTTAATCAGCTTCTGACATATCTTGGGAACCTCTTGAGCAGCTATTATTCACATTGGATATAACTTTCTATGGAGAGAAGCAACCAAATGTGCTACAGAAAACAGTCTAAAGTCCCCACGAACTTCTACTCATGGTTTGGAATCTATCTATGTCTAAAATAACTAAAGTTTGGAATTATTTAAATTTGCTTAAAATCTTGATGCTTTTCTATATTTTCTGTTTCTGAGTGCTAATAAATTACTTAATGAGAGGGGCAGCTCAGGCTGTGGAATTATAAATGCTGAAATATGAAGGCTTTCTTTCTACAAATTTCAGAGCCAATGCTGTACGTAGGCTTATTAGTAGCTTCTGCAGTGACAAAACAAACAACAATAATATGGGAAAAATGCCATCAAATTCAATATCTTTCTACAGCAGTCGGGGGGGGAAGAAAACACCACAGTAAAGTGCTAAACTCACAATTCGAAACATGCTGGAAGCGCCAAATCGTGGTTATACTGAGACCAGACAGACTCTGACAGTCACACGAAACCAGCTCTGAGCAAACTGCCTCCTTGGAGATCCATACACCCACCAAGGTAGCCCTGGACTTCAACTCCTCTAAAGCCCAGGACCCTGATTTATGAAATAGAAGGGTTCTCAGGTCATTTTTCACCACAACATGTAGTCAGTCATGATCAGAACAAAGTTTAAAAAAAATCTTGCAGGATGGAGAGATGGTCTAGCGGTTAAGAGTGCTGACCGCTCTTGCAGAGGACCTGGGTTCGATCCCCGGCACCCACATGGCGGCTGAGAACCTTCTGAAACTCCAATTCCAGGAGAACTCCAGTTCCAGGGGAATCCAACACCCTCTTCTGACCTCCGCGGCATTGCACGACACGGGTGCACAAACCTACAAGCAGACAGTCCATTCATACACATACAGAAATAAAAAATAAAAATAAAAATAAACTTGCAAACAAACAGAATTTTCAAATTTTTCATCTGGCAATCAAACAACCTCGAGAAAATATGAAGAATTCTCCCACTGGGATTTTTCTAGGATGCTGTTCTCCACATGCTGTCTTCATGAGGACTGCCTGGGAAAATCACTGCTAGGTGCGTTACTGGGAACAGGTTTGCCTTACTGATTAACTTCATGGGGACCATGATTCACACAGCCAATGGTGCTCCACTCATTGCAGTGGCTGCAGCAAAGCTCAGAGCCAAATCTCTGACTCACCCCTAGCAAACGGAGCAGGTCTTAAGAGACAGATTCTGAGTCCCAGCTTTTCCTTTATTCCATCCCAACTTCCCTGTGCCCATTTCTTCACTTACTTGTTTTTTTCATCTTTTGCTTTTATTTCTATTTTTAAAACCACTGTTAACCCTTTTTAAAACAACATCATCTGAAGCTACTTTCATTTACAGACATTAATGTCAAACAGCAAAACTCATTCCTTTAATGACTTGCAGTTTTCAACTCTGTCACTATATCAACACATAAAAGCATCTAAGCACCCGTTTAATGTTCCCATATACATAATTCTAGACAAGATTCAGATCAAAGTTGTCACTTTGAGTATCACTGCTACTACAATTTTTAAACCCTCCCATTTACACGAATCTTCCTAGTTTTTCCTAGTGAACTTTCAGAGTTGTGTGTGACCTCAGTTGACTTTCTCAGCAGTCATAAAAGAACATTACAGCAGGCATTATTGTGACTACATTCTTTTGCACAGAGGAGAAAACACAGCTCAGATAGGTTAAGTACCTTGCCCACACAAAGTAGTAAATTGATCACACAACATCAGAGATATCTTTCCTTCAAATCTTCAAATCTACCATTTTTTCCATAACTACAAAGGCTGTCTCTCATATAGTTTTTTGCTCTTTGAAATTTTGGCCTAGGACCAACTATTTAAATGTTTTATTCACTTGACTTTCTAAGCAGTATCAGTAGGCTAGTCAAAATTGTATCAATTACTGTTAGTAATGGAACCTTAACCTGATGAGAACTAGACAGCCAAGATGGGAAAATACTTTAACCATTAGCAAACGCATGAGTAATTTATTTCCTCCATTGGAATTCAGTGATGGCATTAAGAAAACTCATTCTTGAAGCCTAAGAAGAAACACAAACGCTTTAATGTGGTCCTCTAAAACAGTCCCACAGAGCAAAACCTGGCACTTGAGTCACTGGCACTGGGATGAGACTGTTTAGTAGTAGAGAATGAAATTCACACAAAGCAGGCTAAAGAGAAGATCTAACTAATGCTTCTTCATGATGAGATCACAGCACTTCAACCACATGTAAGGGAACGAAGGATGAAGTTCAAATCATATTAATTTCTAAGTCACTGACATTGCTAATGTATGAGAGGGTGAAACATTGACAACTTGAACTCCTGAGACCTTGAATAAACCAGTCTATTCATTCTACGAGTCATGAATCTGGGAGGTTAAGAGAAAACTGCATATGCCATTTCTCTGAGTTTTAATTTCATCAGGGAAAATGAAGGAGGAGGTCAAAGCAACCCACAAATTTCCTAATTCAACATTCTATGGTAATAAGAATACTTATTAGCGCCACCTACCTGAAATATTATTTCAACATTGGTCAGAATTTTAAAATATATAGTATGTGGGTAATAGGTTCTGTTCCAGCATGTTTAAATCATTATTCAGGAATCTGAATATTTTCCTTTAATCAATTTCAAGCAGTTACTGATTTGAATTACTAATTCCTATCCATGAGGCAACATATTCATATAAATGTCTTTTCTCAACATAATATGCAATAAATACTGAAGTTAATTCTATTTTCCAGTATCTCAACAATAAGAATGAACAGAAATAAGCTGGCCTTTTATTTGGTTAAGTTTTCTCATATTGACATTCAGACTGCAATCTTATAAGCCTCTATGGAAATAGGTCCATTTTTAACAACTTTCTACCCAGTGTTCCGCACAAAATCATTACGATAAACACATGATGACTAAAAAAGAAATGACCAGCAGGGAGAAGTTACGAGACGCCAACAGAGAAAGATCAGCTCCCTTTCCCAGTCAGAGCAGGTTGAAGGGGGTTTTGTCTGCCTGGCACTCTGCCTCTTAGAAACAACCCATTCCATGGCTAAGAGAGAGAAGCTGATCGCAAAGACCAACTTAACCCCGAAGCAGGGGTCAAGATAAGAAACTGCATGTTTTCATGATTCCTTTCTGAAGTACAGCCTTGGAGCAGTGTCTCAAAGTGTGGAGATAGAAAAGTAGGAAGAGAAGAGCCAAAGCTCTTCAGTCTGGCTATTTCTTATCTGTATGACCTTAAACAAACTACTCAACTTTCCTGAATCTTAATTTGCTCTACTGCGAAACAGGGTTGAACTGCAGAGTTTACCTAGTGTTATTGATAAAGACCACAAGTACAATAGAGGAAAATTCTGGCTCATAAGCTAAACTCATTAAGTGGTGACTACAGCTGTTAATTAGTTTAAAATATATTCCTAGAAAACCAACCCATCCAACTTTAAAGGGAACCGGAATGATTCATCTTGGAGAGGTTCACAGCTGATGCCAGCCACATACAGTTGGACTCTACAGAGAGTAGGAACTAGTAATCCTTGGGGGGAAAAAATTTCAAGTCCCAGCAAGCAAGGAAAAGGTACCTTACAGGGGTAGGTTTGAGAGAGTGTCACAGAAGACAGTCCCCTGCTTGCTGATGGGGGTGGGGGGTGGGAGGGTAATCCAGAAGGAGGCCCTCGGAGTCCCTCTTGCTTGTCTGTGGCAGCTGGCAGCCTGGCCACACAGCTCTTTTCTCTTCCTCTGTAAGTTAGCTAGTCATTTTCGAGATGCTGCTTTCTTTTCCAGTCCCAGAAAGCCATTGTTGCACTTGCCAGATTCCCAAAAATGGTTCTAGGTCGTGTTATGTTATGAAAATTTTTTAAAGCAAGTTAAGCCTACAAAATGACAATCTTAAATGGAAAATTAGAAGGGCAATTTGGGGTGTCAAGGCAGATTCGTTGAGGAAGCACCAAATCAAGGACTCCATAGGCTTGTTTGGAATGAATGGGATAAGGACAAACCCAGCTTCGGTGTGGGGAGCATGTAATCCCAGCCCCCGAGATGCTGAAACAGGAGGATGGCCATGAGTTCAAGGCTATTCTGGGCTACACAGTGAGTTCAAAGTCAACTTGAACTACAGAACAGTTTTAGAGCTTTGGCACAAAGAATATTCATAATTCTGGGAGTGAAGAAATTGCTCAGTGGGTAAAATGCTGGCAGCACAAGGCTGGAGACCCAAGTTCAGATCCTAAGAGCCCCCTAAGAACCACTGTAAAAACTGAATACAGGGGTTGGAGAGATGGCTCAGCGGTTAAGAGCTCCAACTGCTATTGCAGAGGACCAGGGTTCAATTCCCAGCACCCACATGATGGCTAAGAATGGTCTTTAAGCCAGTCGTGGTGGTGCATACCTTTAATCCTAGCACTCTGGAGGCAGAGGCAGGAGGATCTCTGTGAGTTCAAGGCCAGCCTGGTCTACAGAGTGAGTTCCAGGCCAGCTGGGGCTACAGGGAGACCCTGTCTCAAAAAAAGAAAAATACAGTAATGCAAGCATCACTAAGCCCAGTGCCCTCTAAGGAGATAAGAGGCAGGTACCAGAGAATCGGTGGAAATGTGTGGACCAGCTAGTCTGAGGCAAGAAACAATGAACAGTGTGAGAGACTGTCTCAAACAGTATGGGGGGTGAGAACCAACACTCAAGGTTGTTCTCTGAACCCCACACATAATACACACACACACACACACACACACACACACACACACACACTATTCATCAAATTCTGAACATGAGCTCTGTTGTTTGTTTCTTACTATTAACCAAATAAGTGGCTTGAAAACCTGAAGCCAGTAATTCTCTGAGACAAGTGCTGTGAACACAAAGAAAAAGTGAAAGACTCCAAGAATTTATAAGGTCCTTTAGCATAATGATACACAGCAGGCCTACCTGGCTCTTCTGTAAGATCAAAAAGTTCTGTGAAGACAGAAATCCAGAGGTAAAAATCATAGAAGGAACTCAAGGTAGGATGCCAGGTGAAAGTCACGGAGACTCCCTTAAGGAAGGAAAAAAGAAAGGTGCTGCTGATCCAACTCAAAATCAACAGTGTTGAGAGCAGTAAACCCTCTGTTCACTTCCTTATTTCCCACATCTGTGCATACGCCTGAAGGATGGGTGCACAGAGACACAGCAGCACGAAAAGGTGTCTACATCCCAATCTATTTCGGACTTCACAGTTTTAGCGGGACCTGTATATGTTTAACCTACAAAAAGGTGTTGAAGACCTTGGTATCAATTTTGTATACTCAAGCTGGAGAATTAGTCTCCTGATACTTAATGATAACCAAAGGAGAGTGGCCAGGACAATCATTTACCTATCTGGTAATCAGAACCTTGTATTTCCAGGGAGGAGAAATCAAGAAAAAAAAAAAAGTCAAGTTAGAAATTAGTGGAGAAAATTTCGGATGCTAATTGAAAGAGCAGCAAATTTGATTTTAAAGTGCTATGTTTTAAATGCTGATGGAGATCTAGGTCCCCGCAACAGGGCAGGTGGGAAAGGAGGGTTGGAGCTGACAGAGACAGAGACAGAGAACTATAGACACAAACGTGACAGATTCCTGAGGGTACACAGAGCTCCATGCAGTGATAAATTCAAGTGTCTGACACAAGACAAAAAAAATTATCAAAGGATATACCTGAAAATGTATATACTATATACATATAGTCCCACTCATCACCAATGAAATCTACTGTGCTAACTGAACATCTTACTAGATGCCTGCTACAAACACAGGCCACGGTGGGGGAAGAGAAACAGCTTTGAGTCCCAGGTGCCTTTGTACAAAGTGCTCCTTAATCCGTTATGTATGTGTGCAGGCAGGTGCCAGCCTCGGGCTTCCAGCTAAACACATCTTTGCTCTTAATAATCTATGAATACAACGATATGAAATGAAAAATGATCAAAATGTTTATGCTTTCCCAGTACAGAAATTGCTGGTGCCACCTATTGTTGAAAGCACAGAACTGAAGGGCAAGCTTTAGAGCTCACTCCATCCTGAAACTCTTGTTTCCTTCCTGAGCATCAGGTTTCCAAATCTGCCCACCTGGAGAGCCCAACAGCCAATCCATTCGCTTCCAACATATATCAAACATGTCATGAAGTTCCACAGTTCCTGCACAGTGATTTGGTGAGAACCGGAATATCACAATAACTAACTTTTACTGTAGGAAATGATGAGGCGCAGCTTCGCAAAGACTGATAGAGAATGAGATCCAAAATAAATTGTTGGGCAGAAAAACTATTTGAGAATGATATGTACCCATACATTACTGTTAATGAAAAAAGAAAATGTGCACATATGTTCATAAAAGAAGCTCAGGAAGGATATGCAAGCATCCCCAGCACTTGGAAGCTGAGGCAGGAGGAGGATGAGATCAAGACTAGAATGAGTTACCTAACAGGATTTTGTTGTGGGGTGGGGGGTAAAAGGGAGGAAGAGGTGGAAGACAGAGATGGAGGGAGGAGGGAAGAAAGAGAGGGAAGTGGAGGAGGAGAGGAGACAAAGAGAGAAAACTCAGTGGTAAAGTCCTCGCCCAGGAGAACCTGAGCTCCATGAAGAATGTCTCCCACAGGCTCCAAGTACGTGCACACTTTGTCCCCAGTTGGTGATGCTGTTTAGGGAGATTTAGGGTGTGTGGCCTTTCCGAAGCATGTCACTTCACTGGGAGTAGGCTTTGAGAGTTCATAGACTTTCCCCATTTCAAGTTTATCTTTCTCTACTTCCTGTATGTGCTTGAAGATGTGACTTCAGGTTTCTTCTCCAGCTGCCTCCCAGGCCATGATCAACTCTCATCTCTCTACAACGATAAGCCAAATAAACTCTTCCTTCTGTAAGTTGCCTTGGTGGTGATACAGGAAGACAAAAGTAACTAAAAGCTCAGGAAAAAGCCAGGCATGGTAGTGTATGTTTAGAATCCCAGGTCGGAGGGGTAGCAGGAATCCCTGGGGCTTGCTAGCCAGCCAGTCTAGCCTAAGTGTTAATCATAAGACCAAGGAGGTAAACAATGTATCTGAGGCTAATAGCCTAGGTTGTCCTTCCTCAGCCTCCACAGACGTGAAGACACCACACTCATTAAAAATGAAAAAATAAATATGCAAGAAAATATCGACGATGGCTATTTCTGAGGAGGTTAAGAGACTTGCCTCATTGAAGTCATTTCTTTGTATGGAAAATTTTAACACATACACCTACTTTCAGAATGTTTTCAAGAATCACTTTAAATTGATATTTTTAGTTTAACAAATCTGAAACTATGATATAGTACATAAGGAAAGAATGTGCATATATCTGTGTTTGGTTATCACGATCAAAAACAAAGGGTTCAGGATCTGAGGAAAAGAGCATAACTGATGGAAAGGACAGAGATGGTGGCCAGTCTTCACCTGACATTGAAAGAGGGCTACAACTTTCTATAGCCTAATGTACACTTAAAAGTGTCCCGAAGCATGGATATTCACTTCAGGTTTATTAAGATATGAAAAAGATAAAACATTTCCTTATTAACATTTGCTTTTCTAAAAGCTTTTATAAGAAAGTTTTATTACATTTATTATTTCAAATTTTTCAAAATAAGGAAGATCCTAACAGCTCATGAAGCCTCTGCACCTATTTCATAACAACATACATGAAAGCTAAGGAGTTTATACTTGAGTACACATCATATCAAATGTCACATCTCCCGAATATTGATTCATGAGAGTAATTTCTGTAAACTTACTTATTTCTTAATATCCTTCTCCCTAACTTGAGATAACACTGACATTTACACTGAAGGTGGAGCTTTGAAATTTATTCTGAATATTGCCCAATCAAGGTAACACCAGGAAGAAAGTAAATCCCTTAATTTCTGAAGCTCTGCAAGAGAAGGAAGAAAGGACAAATGGTGATCCAACAGCACCTCAGCATTCCTGAGGAAAGGGCTTGGGAAAAAAAAAAAAAAAAAAAGAAAATGGCACCTCCAGGTCAAGTTGCCCTGTAAATCAAGCTCAGAAACAGGTCTGGATCCAAACAAATAGTTTATTTACATCTAATAGTTTAAATTTTAAAAAACAGAATATCATTTAAGTTTGCTCAGTCTCCAACTCAAAATAAACCCTCATTGATCAAAAAGAAACAGAAATAAAGCAGGTAGGGCAAAGCTATGAAGGGTTCCCAAGCCAGAAGCAGGCAGCAGCCATGCACACTAGATTTCTGAGAGGGACAAGATTCTGATCTGCCACATGCCACTTAATGCCAGGGACTGGGGTGGGGGAGCTCCCTCTCTCCTCTGCAAGTATCCAAATCCCCGAACTCCCACCCATCTGTCAAAGAAGCTGCACAAAACATGGAGACCTTTTGAAAGAGCTGCAGGGAATCAGTAACTATGACCCTATATGCTTGGCCATGTTGCTAAAGTACTCCATGCATCTGTGACAGTCCCCAGATCATTCCAGAACAAGGAAATAAATGTTAAACTTCACCCCAATACCTAATTATCAACTGGGCCTGGGGAACCAGGTGAAAGCAATGATAAAAACCATGAACACATTTGTCAAGGAAAAAGAGAGAGACAGAGACAGAGACAGAGAGAGAGAGAGAGAGAGAGAGAGAGAAAGAGAAGAGAGGCAAAAACGCAAAAAGTAAAAATTCCTCACATTCAGAATAAGCCCACAAACTAAAATTCCAAAACATAATAGAATCTAATTCTAAGAAGTCAAGTCGACCATAAAGTTATGAAATAAAATTAATTTCTTACAATATTCAGACAAAAACTCAAAAATATGCTTAGGGTGATTATGGGTAGAATAAAGAAACATCCATTTTAAGCATGGCTTTATGAAAACAAAAAAATAACAGGTAAATATTAGGAAAGAAATAATTAGAATCTTCAGAGTGTGTGGTGGTTTGAATGAGAATATCCCCCATGAGCTCCAAGTATTTGGACATTTTGTACCCTGTAGGTGGCACTGTTTTGGAAGAGATCTTGGAAGGTGTGGCCATGCTCAAGGAAGTATATCACTGGAGATGGGCTTAAAGAGTTCAAAAAGCCTTGCCAAGCTCCATCTCTCTCTGCTTCCTGTGCCTGCTTGAAGATGTGAACCTTGGCTTTCTGCAATAGCACCTCCTGCCACCGTCCCTTCCTGCCATGACGGGACTCTAATTCTCCTGGAACCATCAACTATAAACTCAAATAAGTTCTTCCTTTTATACATTCCCTTGGTCGTGGTGGTTCTATCACAGCAACAGAAAAGTGACTAATACAGACTGTAAAAACACAGTAAATTGAAGTAGAAAAGCTCAATAAATGAGTCATGCAAAAAGAACAGTGAATTCAAAGGCAATGCTAAGGGGGTATTCCCTTCCATGAAAAACAGCACACAGAATGAAAGATATTCTGCTTTGAAATTAAGGTTCAACTAAGAAACTTAGAAAGGTTCACAGATCCTGGTATATTTAATTATCTCATTTAAAAAGAGAAGGGATCGGGGCTGGAGAGAGCCTAGCGGTTAAGAGCACCGAATGCTCTTGCAGAGGACCCGGGTTCGATCCCCAGCACCCACATGGTGGCTAAGAACCTTCCGTAACTCCAATTCCAAAAGAACTCCAGTTCCAGGGGAATCTGAGACCCTCTTCTGACCTCTGCGGCATTGCACAACACGGGTGCACAGACCTACATGCAGACAGTATACTCATACACATACAAAAATAAATAAAATTAAAAAAAAAATTTTTTTAAAGTGAAGGGATCTAGGCATGGTGGCACACACCTTTAATCCCTGCACTCAGGGAGGCAGAGGCAAATGGATCTCTGAGTTCAAGGCCAGCTGGTCTACAAGGCTAGTTCCAGTGAAGGGATCTAGGCATGGTGGCACACACTTTTAACCCCTGCACTAGGGAGGCAGAGGCAAATGGATCTCTGTGAGTTCAAAGCCAGCCTGGTCTACAAGGCTAGTTCCAGTGAAGGGATCTAGGCATGGTGGCACACACCTTTAACCCCTGCACTCAGGAGGCAGAGGCAAATGGATCTCTGTGAGTTAAAGGCCAGCCTGGTCTACAAAGCTAGTTCCATGCCTGCTGGGGCTACAGGGAGACCCTGTCTCAAAAAGACCAAAAAAACAAAAAAAAAAAGTGAAGGGAGGGGTTAGAGAGATGGCTCAGTGGTTAAGAGCACTGGCTGATCTTTCAGGGAACCTGGGTTCAATTCCCAGCACCCAGATAGTTACCCATGGTATGGGTGTACTTACTTACATAAATGCAAGCAATACACTCATACACATAAAAACAATAAAAATGAAACAATGAAGAGAATTACAAAAATGCCCAGAATTGAAGAAGCACATTCTTAGAGTGAAATGAGCTGGATGAATACAGACAAATCCACACCAAAATACACTGAGATGGAACAGAAGAACATCAGTATCAGGCAAAACTCTCAGATGAGCTACAGTTAGATGGCTAGCAAACTTCCTAAAACCAAAAAGCAAAGCCAACACCAAAAAGTTCTAAGGAGAACACCTACCAATCAATTACATGCCCATCGGAAGTATCATAGCATATTATTAAAGCAAAATAAGAATATTTTCAGACTTTTCAAAGATCAAGATTTTGTTTTGATTTTGTTTTTTTGGTTTGGGGTTGCTTTGGTTTGGGATTTTTTTTGAGGGACAGCCTTACTCTGTAACCCAAGCTAGCTTTAATCTCATTATGTAGCTCAAACTGGCTTCAAATTTATGGCAATCTTCCTGCCTCAGCCTGACAAGGACTGGGATTACACTGGGCATGATGGCACACACCTTTAATCCCAGCACTTTTGAGGCAGAGGCAGATAGATCTCTGTGAGATTCAGAGAATGAAGCCAGCCTGATCTACATAGTGACTTCTAGGCTGGCTGGAGCTACAGAAGACCCTGTCAAACAAACAAACAAACAAAGTGCTGCAATTACATAAAGATTTTTATGACTCACAGACTGTCATAGGAAGCTGTACTTAGAGATGTACTGCAGATGGTCTGCTGGAAGGGCTGGGCCAAAGCTAGCCCAGGCTGCCTGGCTGTCACAGTGTTCATGCTCAAGTCCTGCACTTGGTCGATGCCCTTTTCTTCCCAATTAGTTCCCACTCCTACTTTGATGTCCTTTTGTATATGCATGTTACTCACTGGGTTTAATCAGTTTGTTTGACTGAGCATGGGTGGAGGGTTATTTATTGGAGCATGGGCAACTTACCAGCAACTACACCACTGAAGAAAATGACTCCTCCTCCCCCAGCAACCATTAATTACCAAAAGCTCCTCAGGGAGTGGTGGGGTCTTATCCCCATTCCTAATGGAATGTTGAAGAGCCCAATCTTGTGAAGGTTTGGGGCAGGAAACTGCAGTATGTTACTTGCTGCAACAAAGAAATAGCTACATTTCTTAAATTCCTGTCCTTGCTGTGTAATTTACTTGCTGTGTAACTGCTCTGAATGTCAACGTTTTACTTAAATATCAGTAGGAAGACTAATGGAAAACAACACTACTCTCTCCTCAGGAGTTGGTCCCTGGGATACTCAGATCAAAGATGAAGTTGGAGTACTAGAGGCATCTGAAACTAGGAAACTACCCATGTGATTCTAGGCTTTTCTTTTCCTTCTAACATTTCTTCTTGCTAATTCATAATGCTTGTATCAACAAGGATTGTGGGTGCCTTTAACTAGTTATATAAATTGGAAGTGATAACATAAAACACCGGGGTGAGGCTGTTTTTCAAAGAGAAAGAACCCCATACTGTCTTCAATCTTCAAACATGGCAGATGAGGCCCGGACGATCTTGGCCATTGTGTCAGAAGCTGTAATGAACCAAGAGTTAACTTTAACTTTCCTGCTTCTCTTGGGTTTGAGACTCAACCATCCAAAATCATACTCAGCCATGGTTCCCATAGAAACCCTGCACTTTGGGAACCCACCAAGGACCCGCCAAAAGGCATGGCCTCTGTACCAGAGCCAATCCCTCTTGAGCCAGCTTACGCATCATCCAAGACTTCATATCTAAGGGTCTGAGAACATCCTCCAACCCCTTCAGCATTGTCTCTGGCATGTTTATCAAGGGACAATGTGGTGTGTTCCAAGGATCATTTCCGAAGGCTTTTGCCCCAAGCTGTGGTGTGTCTGCTGGCACAGCTACATAAATTCTAATGCCTCAGACCCCATGTTAAAAGTCCTTTGACCAAGTAACTCAGTACTCCTTTACATAGGTTTTGTGCACTGCTGGTGGTCTTTTTACTCTTCAAGATTCCTTCTATGAGAGAAGCTCTTCTGTCAGATGCCTCAATCTTTGTTTTCCTTTCCATTTCTCACTACATCTAAACCTCTTGCTGCAAACCACTTTGATCAATGAGAAGCTGGGGAGTTATTGCTTATAGGTCTATACTCCACCTGTTTCCCAGTCAATAGAATTCAGTACAAAACACAAGGTAATTTCAGAATCTGAGGAGATCTTCAGTCAAATTTTTCTTCCAATTTCATCTAATTCCTTCAGAAGCAAAGCTTTTGGTGTAAAGGCAGATGCCAGGAAGAGGCAAGATGGTACCGAGGGATGAATGGGTTCAGAAGTTTTGATCATTTGGGGCTGGAGAGATGGCTCAGTGGTTAATAGCAACGACTGCTCTTGCAGAGGACCCAGGTTCGATTCCCAGCCCCCACATGGCATCTAAGAACCGTCTTTAACTCCAGTTCCAGGGGAATCCGACACCCTCTTCTGACCTCGGCGGCATTGCACAACATGGCTGCACCAACCTACATGCAGACAGTATACTCATACACATAAAAAATAATAAATAAAAAAAGTTTTGATCACTTGACTGCCATGTCACCTTCAAGATGATTTTTAGACCTCTCTGGATTCTCACTTGTAAAGCAAGGATGTAAGAGGAGGAACTTCACTCAGCGTCATAAGGATTATATGAGACAGTATGTACAAGCTCAGCCCAGTGCATAGTGAGAGGTCAGTGTGAGCTATTATAAAGTAAACCCACTGTTTGTATGTCTACTGGCAATACTGAGAGCTTAAGTGACTTGTTCAAGGTCAATCTGCTATTTCAGTAAATATTTATCCAACCTTTGACCTCCCAGTTTAGGCTCTTCAATCCCAATATTTAGAACCAGAAACATTCAAAAAGTATCACTCCATACATCAACGGGATCAATCCGCCTGCTTCAGCTAGGCATGGAAATCTNCCGCCAGGCCATCTCTCCAGCCCCTACATAAAGATTTTTATGACTCACAGACTGTCATAGGAAGCTGTACTTAGAGATGTACTGCACATGGTCTGCTGGAAGGGCTAGGCCAAAGCTAGCCCAGGCTGCCTGGCTGTCACAGTGTTCATGCTGAAGTCCTGCACTTGGTCGATGCCCTTTTCTTCCCAATTAGTTCCGCCTCATACTTTGATGTCCTTTTGTATATGCATGTGACTCATTGGGTTTAATCAGTTTGTTTGACTGAGCATGGGTGGAGGGTTATTTATTGGAGCATGGGCAACTTACCAGTAACTACACCACTGAAGAAAATGACTCCTCCTCCCCCAGCAACCATTAATTACCAAAAGCTCCTCAGGGAGGGGTGGGGTCTTATCCCCATTCCTAATGGAATGTTGAAGAGCCCAATCTTGTGAAGGTTTGGGGCAGGAAACTGCAGTATATTACTTACTGCAACAAAGAAATAGCTACATTTCTTAAATTCCTGTCCTTGCTGTGTAATTTATTTGCTGTGTAACTGCTCTGAATGTCAACGTTTTACTTAAATATCAGTAGGAAGACTAATGGAAAACAATACTACTCTCTCCTCAGGAGTTGGTCCCTAGGATACTCAGATCAAAGATGAAGTTGGAGTACTAGAGGCATCTGAAACTAGGAAACTACCCATGTGACTCTAGTCTTTTTTTTTTTTAATATTTATTTTATTTTATTTATTTTTGTATGTGTATGAACGTACTGTCTGCATGTAGGTTTGTGCACCCGTGTCGTACAATGCCGCGGAGGTCAGAAGAGGGTGTCAGATTCCCCTGGAACTGGAGTTCTCCTGGAATTGGAGTTACGGATGGTTCTCAGCTGCCATGTGGGTACTGGGGATCGAACCTGGGTCCTCTGCAAGAGCAGTTGGTGCTCTTAACCGCTAGGCCATCTCTCCAGCCCGATTCTAAGGGTCTGAGAGCATCCTCCAACCCCTTCAGCATTGTCTCTGGCATGTTTATCAAGGGACAACGTGGTGTGTTCCAAGGATCATTTCCAAAGGCTTTTGCCCCAAGCTGTGGTGTGTCTGCTGGCACAGCTACATAAATTCTAATACCTCAGACCCCATGTTGAAAGTCCTTTGACCAAGTAACTCAGTACTCCTTTACATAGGTTTTGTGCACTGCTGGTGGTCTTTTTACTCCTTAAGATTCCTTCTATGAGAGAAGCTCTTCTGTCAGATGCCTCAATCTTTGTTTTCCTTTCCATTTCTCACTACATCTAAACCACTTGCTGCAAACAACTTTGGCCAATGAGAAGTTGGGGAGTTAGTGCTTATAGGTCTATACTCCACCTGTTTCCCAGTCAATAGAATTCAGTACAAAACACAAGGTAATTTCAGAATCTGAGGAGATCTTCAGTCAAATTTTTCTTCCAATTTCATCTAATTCCTTCAGAAGAAAAGCTTTTGGTGTAAAGGCAGATGCCAGGAAGAGGCAAGATGGTACAGAGGAATGAATGGGTTCAGAAGTTTTGATCGTTTGGGGCTGGAGAGATGGCTCAGCAGTTAAAAGCACCGACTGCTCTTGCAGAGGACCCAGGTTCGATTCCCAGCACCCACATGGCAGCTAAGAACCATCTTTAACTCCAGTTCCAGGGAATCCGACGCCTTCTTCTGACCTCGCGGCATTGCACAACGCGGCTACACGAACCTACATGCAGACAGTACACTCATACACATAAAAAATAATAAATAGGGGCTGGAGAGATGGCCTAGCGGTTAAGAGCACCGACCGCTCTTACAGAGGACCCGGGTTTGATCCCCAGCACCCACATGGCGGCCGAGAACCGTCTGAAACTCCAATTACAGGAGAACTCCAGGTCCAGGGGAATCCGACACCCACTTCTGACCTCCGCGGCATTGCACAACACGGGTGCACAAACCTGCATGCAGACAGTACATTCATACACATACAAAAATAAATAAATAAAAAAATTAAATAATAATAATAATAATAAATTTTAAAAGTTTTGATCATTTGACTGCCATGTCACCTTCAAGATGATTTTTGGACCTCTCTGGATTCTCACTTGTAAAGCAAGGATGTAAGAGGAGGAACTTCACTCAGCGTCATAAGGATTATATGAGACAGCATGTACAAGCTCAGCCCAGTGCATAGTGAGTGGTCAGTGTGAGCTGTTATAAAGCAAACCCACTGTTTGTATGTCTACTGGCAATACTGAGAGCTTAAGTGACTTGTTCAAGGTCAATCTGCTATTTCAGTAAATATTTATCCAACCTTTGACCTCCCAGTTTAGGCTCTTCAATCCCAATATTTAGAACCAGAAACATTCAAAAAGCATCACTCCACACATCAATGGGATCGATCCGCCTGCTTCAGCTAGGCATGGAAATCTGTACCATTTGGCTTATTAAAAATAGAATGGAAAGGGACTGAGGGGGTGACTCACTTGCTGCACATGCACGAGGACCAGAGCTCAGATCTCCACAAAGTGTCTCCTAACTCCAGCACTTGTCAGGGGAGGGGGGAAATAAGCATAGGTCCTGGAGGTTAGGCAGATCCTGGAGGTTCACTGACCGGCCAGCCACTCTAGCCAAAACAAGGAGCTCCAGGTTCAGTGAAGAGACCCTGTCTCAAGAAAACTGAAGTAGATAGTGAGGAAGAAACCTGATGTTGATCTCTGGCCTCCACACGCACATGTGTGGGTGATCACGCACCCACACACAACATGCACATGTACGCATACATACCACACACATGAAAAGTGGGATGAGGAATCTCCGGGTAGGTAAAGTTGTCAGGAAGGTCTCCTGAAATAAGGAGAATGTTCAGGTATGCACCGCTGCTCGCCACTCCAAGTGGGAATTTCATGAGCCTCAAGTTTCTAACTTAATCTCATTCAGTCCTGCTATAATCATGCCGAAAATGTTTCAGGTGGCAATTCAGACTTTTTGGTAAGTGCCAAACAGAGCAAAGGAATTCACTCACTCCCAAGTTAGTCTCACTGGCTCTAGACTACTACCTTTCCCAATGGCCAAGTCTTCCTTTCTGTGCTCCTGGGAACCTGGGTCTCTTCAAGCATAAGTGTATAAGTGGGTATGTGAATGTGAGATGAGTATATAAAAAATGCATTTCATCAAGGACACTGAACTGTTCCCAAACCTAGAAAAATCATCTTGGACTAAGAGCAAGATTATCCTTTAATCACCTTGCTGTTTGTTCTTAAATATCAATAACAAGAGGCAATGCGTTGGTGAGAACTCATGAAAGAGGACCAAGAGAAAGAAACAGGACTGAGTCAAGCTCTCTGCAGAGCGCATCTCCGCATACTGATGAACGTGTTTTTCAGATGCTGCCAATGGGCAGAAACAACAATCACCCCTAAAGAACAAAATAACTCTGTAGAAGGGATTTCGAGTATGGCTCAAGCTGCTTACTGATTAACGCTTTTGCAACACAACACTCCGCGCAAACCTGCATAGTCATTGTTCCTAGTAAAACAAGCCTTTGTTGACAACTGGAGACAAATGATCCTTGCTGACCAAGTTCACTGTTCTCACACAGCTTAATACTTGGAGCGCTGCTCCCTGTCCACAGCCAGGAAAACTTGACGTGGTTGTCAAAAAAAAAAAAAAAAAAGAGGAAAAAGGTTAAAAAAAAAAGCTAAAGAAGAGGGAAAGCCTTTTGTTTTGAAGGTGAGAAGAGAGGATGATCTCACACGCTGGGCATGTCTGTGGTTTCCATGCGCACATCTCCTGCACTGACTGAAGCCAGGAGTTTTTAAATAGTTCCTGCTCCAAACAGTTTATAATATTAAGAATTACCACTTTTAAAAAGTATTTCCCCTTTCCACATGGGCTGAGATATGACATACTGAATATTGGGTTTTATGTTGAAAACAGTTTTTTGTTACAGTATTTGCAAATGTTGGCTGTAATGGTGAACTGTAGAAGTAAACCTCATTTTAAGAAAACATGTGTGAAAAATATCTGGAACTGTCAGGTTGAACAGACTCAGTTCTACCACACACCAAAAAGCACTCACTTCAAGGGTACTGTCGACAAGTTTTCCACAGCATTTAATTGCTCACAACTGGTGTTGGGCCCAATTATGTGGAAGGCATCTTGACAAGATTCAATTCATTAAAACTCCCTTTAGTCCCAGAGTTTTCAGACCCCAAATTTATTACAGCTGGAGATCCAAGCCCGAGAACATAACGCCTCAATAAAGGCTGCTAAAAATCTTCAGATGAGCAAGTTTTCCTTCTTTTTCCACGGCAATTCATGAAAAATATTTTAAATTCAGGATTCCCTTGTAGATGATGTAGCTCACCTCGGGTGAGGACAGTCAGAAGTTGGAATCCTCCGTCCCGTGCAGCAGCACCAGGCCAGGAGGCCACAACCACTCTTCATTCCCCATGTGAAAACCAGAGAAATATCTTAGAAAGCAACTTAGCAGTAAGAACAGGAGCTGTTCAGCTGTTCCTTTCCTTTACTCATCCCGCTTCAAATAGAATTAGGGAAATAATCCAAAATAAAAGGAAGTGTTATCATGCAAGGATACTCATAGCAGATTATTTGGAATGGCAAAAATACACTTTGAAATAACCTAAATATCCAACCTGAGCCAGAGTTAAGTACAGGCTCTAGGTGAAATATACAACCAAGATTCTAAGAAGAGGGAGTAAACATTCATGGCAACTTTAATTGAAAGAAATCAGCACAATAATCCAGTTCTACAAAGAATTATAAACAAATATGCAAATATTAAAAAGCAAAGCTAGGGCTGGAGAAATGGCCTAGCGGTTAAGAGCGCCGACCGCTCTTACAGAGGATCTGGGTTCGATCCCCAGCACCCACATGGCGGCCGAGAACCGTCTGAAACTCCAGTTCCAGGAGAACTCCAGTTCCAGGGGAATCCGACACCCTCTTCTGACCTCTGCAGCATTGCACGACACAGGTGCACAAACTTGCATGCAGACAGTACATTCATACACATACAGAAATAAATAAAATTAATAAAAATATAATAAATAAAAAGCAAAGCTAGTGATCTGGAGCAGAAGAAATTTCTACTTGAGGCTTAGTCTAATGAGCCCTGGACATTAGACGAAGCTCAACCTACAGAAGGTATTTTTATCACTAAGGACTGATTATTTTTTAACCATAAGTCCAGCTATTTCAGTATCGGACACTTTCATTGTCAAACTCTGTCATCTTTGATTCCTTATAATGTAATTCTATAAATGTAATTCTATAATGTGTTCTTTAAATGTATTTTTTTTTTTTAATCTGGTTTTTCAAACTTGGGAGAAGGGGGTGTTGCTGGCTGGTAGTGTTTGGGGGTTTTGTTTGCTTGCTTTCTTGCTTGTTGCCTGCTTGACTGCTTGTTTCCTCATTTTCTTTTTGTTTTTTGGGGCTGGTCTCACCAAGTAGCCCTGGCTGGCCTGGAACTTACTATATACAGCAGGCTGGCCTCCATTTTACAAGAGATCCACCTGCCTCTGCCTCCCAAATGCTGGGATTAAAGGCATGTGCTGTCATGCTCCGCCCAACTTGGTTTTGATGACAGGATTAAGTCTATTCATCGGACATGCCTTCTGTTTTGCAGTGGTTTTCTCACTGCTTCATTTGACATTAACTTTAAATTGAGAGCCTAAGTACTGACAGGTTCATGTCTCTCTTCCTGTTTGCTACAACACTGGAAACATTTTCTCTTTTCCAGCTCTCTGCTACTTCAGCATTTTTGAAAAAAAAAAATCGCCAGGAATTTCCTGTTGCCACCATGACTTGGTTTCTTTCTTTACCACCTCTGGGACCCCTCCCTGGAAGGGGAACCGGAGCTGCTGATGTCTCCTTCAGAGGGGCCTCACCACTCCAGACCACTTCCTCCAAAGACAGTGTGACTAAGACCAGAGGGAGGGAAGCGGAAGCCCCTAAAGATATCCACATGGCATCCTCCCCGCCCAGGGCACATAGACAGAAGGAAGGAGACTATTACATTGATGGGAAGAGGACAGCATGTGGGAATGTTACTCTTGGGGCTTACTGAAGAATGAGAGGGCTTACCCACATGAGAGATTAAGTCAGCTCCAACTTCTGTCTTGAAATACACTAGACCTACATGCACAGGTAAAAGAATGGCAACTACGAAATCAGAAGGCCCCTGTGAAGCACCAGGAGAAGCTAACACTTTCTGGGAAGCAGAATAAAATTTCCACCAATGTCCTCTTGATACTTAATAAAAGCAACTGAGCCATTTTTTGAGCAAGGGCCCTTCCTCTGTGTTACTGCCTGTGAGTCAAACACCTCTGCCTTACGCTTTGTGCCTACTTGACATCTGCTTTCCAGCACTGGCTTTCTGTAATTCAACCCTTAATCATCGATGCCCCAAAGCCTTCCCTGAGTCACGCTTTCCCTGGGGTTGAGACTTTTGAAATGGTCAGTGGAGAAGTGGACTGTAACAGCTCTAACTGCTGTGGCTATCCCTGAGACTACTGTCAATGCTTTAGCTTTCTCTGGCTATGACAGTCTGCAGTCTTCCACCTTGTGCCTGGGGAAGATGGAGCTTTCATGCTCTATTCTGTATGTCCATGAGGAGAACTAAGTGATGGGCTCCAGGTTCTGTGCCCTTTAGAGACCTGGGAACAAACTCTACCACTCTGTCACACTTGAAAGAATTCATGGCATCCACCCTCACACACACAAAATCAGTCATTGAGAGCTTGGTATCAAGGTTGAGAGCCACCTTGCTAATGCTCTGTTCTCCACTGTTCTTTAATTGGCTATAACAGAAGATGTGGACATTGATTGACACTGCAGTGTTCACACCCTCATTCAGTCTTGTCCAGAGAAGCATTCCTAAAAAATCAAATCAAAGATGTCTTGGTCAATTTTTCATTACCCCCTTCTTTTCCTTTATTAGATTAAGGATATTAAGCAGGTTTCTATTTGAATAGACAGACAACTACTTTAAAACTATTTTGGGGGCTGGAGAGATGGCCTAGCAGTTAAGAGCACCAACTGCTCTTGCAGAGGACCCGGGTTCGATCCCCAGCACCCACATGGTGGCCAAGAACTGTCTGAAACTCTAATTCCAGGAGAACTCCAGTTTCAGGGGAATCTGACACCCTCTTCTGACCTCCATGGCATTGCACGACACGGGTGCACAAACCTACATACAGACAGTACATTCATACACATACAGAAATAAAATTAATAAAAAAAATAATTAAACAAAACTATTTTGAAGGGAAGCAGAGGCAGGTGGATCTCTGTGAGTTTAAGGCCAGCCTGGTCTACATAGCCAGTTCCATGATAGCTGGGGCTACAGGAAGACCCTGGCTCAAAAAGACAAAAAAAGACAAAAAAAAAAAACAAACTATTTTGAGACTTTCCCTAAATACAGTGGGCAAAGAAGTGCTAGCTGCCCTTGCTACTGGATTTCAAGAGTGTTGGAAAGTGGCACAAGTGTCTCCTAACTCTCAGATATTAAACCATTACCTCAATAAAAGATATCAACCCATCTCACTCATCTGCATTATTTTTTATTCATTGACTTATTTTTCTAACTTCAGGGTTTTTCATATTAAATTATCTCTGAAAACAAATTATGTATTTTTCAACAACTGCATTTGAATGATACATAAAATTACAGTTTATAGTCAGTGGGCACAATTACAACTAACATACCTTCTAAGGCAACATCAATCCTCTTTTCCTAAAGTTCCTTTCTCAAAAGCTCACAATAATCACAGTCAAGATTATAAAATGGAACAGATACGGCCATAGCAATAGACAGCTTTATCTTCATCTTATTTTCAATCTGCACTGGCCTTAAAATCAGATGAAACAAAAAAACCTAGAAAAAAAACCTTAGTTTATAATCCTAAAGGGAATATGACAAATATGTGAGTTACAGCCCTGTCCATCAAATTCTAGTGAAAAGAATATTCAAATAAAACAAATGCCATAGGAGAGGGGAAAAGAACTTGGGCTAGTTTGAAGAAAAATCTGTGTGTGTGTGTGTGTGTGTGTGTGTGTGTGTGTGTGTGTGTGTGTGTGTATCTATGTAAAAATGTTTTCTTTAAGCCAGGTATGGTGGCACATGCCTTTAATCCCAGCACTCAGGGGGCAGAGGCAGGCGGATCTCTGTGAGTTCAAGGCCAGCCTGGTCTACAGAGCGAGCTCCAGGCCAGCTGGGACTAAAGGGAGACCCTGTCTCAAAAATGCCAAAAAAAAAAGATGTTTTCTTTAAACTAAATTCCTACTAAGGGCTGGAGAGATGGCCTAGCGGTTAAGAGCGCCGACCGCTCTTACAGAGGACCCAGGTTCGATCCCCAGCACCCACATGGCGGCTGAGAACCGTCTGAAACTCCAATTCCAGGAGAACTCCAGTTCCAGGGGAATCCGACACCCTCTTCTGACCTCCGAGGCGTTGCACGACACGGGTGCACAAACTTGCATGCAGACAGTACATTCATACACAAACAGAAATAAATAAAGTTAATAAAAAAAAAAATTTTAATTCCTACTAAAACTAATCTTAACAGGTGTGTATTAGCTACTTCTCTGTTGTGATAAAACACCAAGGCCAAAGCAAAACTCTTCCTTATAGAAGGTTCCAGAGGGGCAAGAGTCCATCATGGCAGGGAGGCATGGTCGCAGCGGTGGGCAGAGAAGAAAGCTGACCGTCACATCTCCAAGAAGGCAGAGCAAGACAAACTGGAAATAGGCAGCGCTAAATTCCACCCCCCGCTGACACTCTTCCTCCACCAAGGTCTCACCTCTTAAACCTCCCAAGTCAGAGCCACCAACTGGACACAATGTGTTCAGATATTCGGAGCCATTGGGGAGCATTCTCATTCAAACCACCACAAGGTATTTGTTTTTCTTTTCTTCCAAAATACTGCTTTTGAATACACTGGCTCTCTCTGGATACTGTACATTTAGAATTAAGATCCTCCCAGCATTTTCTTGCACATGCCTGCAGACCACACATTCTGAAAACTGAAGTTGCATTAAATTCAAAGCAAATTCACTGTCAGATCAAGTCTTATTTTCTAACAAATTATTTTATTTTAATTTTTAATTATTTTTATGTGTATGAGTATACTGTCTACATGTAGGTACACACGTGTCATGCAATGCTGCGGTAGTCAGAAGAGGGTGTCAGATTCCCCTGGAACTGGAGTTAAAGATGGTTCTTAGCAGCTATATGGGTGCTGGGAATAGAACCTGGGTCTTCTGCAAGAGTAGTCAGTGCTCTTAACCACTGAGCCATCTCTCCAGCCCCTAGGTCAAGTCTTATCAAGACCTGTGCTCTGTTTTTTCAAATGCAAGTGGATTTTGAGTCAAAATTACCAGATAGATACATTCATCTAATACAGAAATAACACTACTGTTTTCCTCCTATGAACTGGAATAGAGCTGTACCGTGTTTATTCTCTGTGTTGGGGTTTCTCAGCAATGACAGCAGTTTACACAAGTACCCTGGAGCTGTACCACTAAGGGAGAGTTGGTTTGCTGATGTGGACACTTCCTGACCCATCCCAAACCTTGTCAAAGGGCTTCCAACCTGGTCAGTTTCAGGAACATGCTGTCTTGTACAGTTCCCCAAGGTAATAGCTGTTTTTTCACCTTCTAACTCTAGGGCATCCTCAGAAAGTAGGAAAATGTGTGCCAACCAATCTATAGAAAACCTGCTCAGGGTTGGCTAGCATCCAGGAAATCCTATACTTGTTGCTCAACAAGGCTGTTCCTAAGGAACAATACTCTTTATTCAGAGCTCTATAAGAATCCATCTGCTCCCTCTGAGGTGAACTCAAACACAGGGCAGCATACCAACAACCCACACTCCAAAAACCCTGATGCCAGCTGGCTGCTGGGCAGATCCCATACATACCATGGAAATACCCTATTGGAGGCTCCAGTATCAAGTGGGGTCAAAATTCCAGAACATAAACATGTTCCTGGTCCTTACCATGGAGAATTCCACACTTGTACTTACCCAACAGGAAGGCTACTAACCATGTATAGCCAGGACACTTGAGAGGTGGCTATTCTGAAAAGACTTCACACAAAAATATAAATCTCATTATGGACATTTTATGTTAGGTGACATACTAAAACAAAATTTTAGGTATGTTAAATAAAATATATCATTAAAATTAATTTCACTTGTACTCTTGTAATGTGACTAGTAAATTTTTTTAATTACTTATGTGGTCCTTGAGTGACTTATATATTACATTTCACTTAACAGTACAACTCAAAGCGTGAATGTAGAAGAACCAGCCTTGTTTTTATACTGATGAGAACATAATGAATTCTAGACAAATTACCTGATTGTCCCCAAACCAACGGCGCCCACAATAAAAAATTCTGGGCTTTGGGTCATTAAGGCCTTCTCTTTTAAGAAAAGGAAAAAAAATCCAGGAAGACTAATACCTTAATCCATTTTTAGTGGAAAACCCACTTACTACTTAGGAAGTACTTAGCATGCTGGTATAAGGGTAAGATCTTGTTTAACCTGTGGCAGAGTGAAAAGAAGGAAGTGGAAGTGACCAAGAGGCTGGACCAAAAGTGACTCAGGGCAAAGGTTATCAAAAAATCAACTTTCCCAGCAGTCAGAACCCAGGAGATAGAGCCTCAACACTTCAATTTTAAGTTAAGTCTGAAACTGCCTATGGCAGCTTACAGATCTGATGTCTCCATCTTTTCTCTTCAAAAACTGTATCTGTGAGTGCACTTGTGTATATGTAAATATTACTACAGCCTGTATTTTCAAACTTGTTTATGCCTAGGCTTTCTTTTTTAATTTTATTTATTATTTTTTATGTGTATGAGTATACTGTCTGCATGTAGGTTGGTTCACCTGTGTCGTGCAATGCTGCGGAGGTCAGAAGAGGGTGTCAGATTCCCCTGGAACTGGAGTTAAAGATGGTTCTTAGCCACCATGTGGGTGCTGGGAATAGAACCCAGGTCCTCTACAAGAACAGACGCTTAACCACTAGGCCATCTCTCCAGCCCCAGCATCCTGTATTTTTTATGTTTATACAAACATATGTACACAGATGCACACATACACATATACAGTACTAACACAGATACACATATTCAGTCAATTTAGTACTAATTTACAATTTATACCCTTAGTACAATTTACACCCTTAGTACAATTTATACCCTTAGTACAATTTACACCCTTAGTACAATTTACACCCTTCCTGGTTAGTTTAAAAATTATGAATGGGAAATGGCTTGATGGGATTTTGTTTTTTTGCTTTGTTTTGGTTTGGTTATGTTGGTTTTGGTTTGGTTTTGGTTTTTGACAAGGTCTCTGTAGTCCAAGCCTGCCTAGAAGTCACTACGGAGACCAAGCTGGCCCCTGCCTCCCAAGGGCTGGGATTAAAGGCATAAAGTACCACACCCCAGCATCAGGTTTTTAACATCTTATTTTTTTTTTCAACTTATCAGGCTTAGAATAAAGAATGCATTTGAAAGCATATCACTTTGGGGTAATTCAGCCTAGATACCAGAAGCAAGATTTAATAATCATTTTCAGCTATATATGGGTTAGTACAAAAGGTCCACATATTCAAGAGAATCAGTAAAGGAAATCTCTTCTTCCTCTCTCCCTACCTCTCTCCCTCCTGTCCCCACCCCCACATGAATTCCACCCTTCCCTCCGAGACCCTCGTAACTGTGCCACCAACCCCAACCTCTAGACCTCTGCAGTGGTGAATGGTGCTGTTGATTCCACTTGGAGCTGAATCTCTCTTGGCTGATTCACCAGAATAGCTGCTGTGTGCCATTGCCTGTGTGAAAGACTTTGACAGTTGCCCATGACACTGATGGCTCCTGGCTAGGAATTACTCTTCAATATGTCAGGGTGTTTCAGCTCTCAGCAGTAGAGCTGAATATTTACCGAAAGTTACTGTGTTTGTAATCTAGCCCATTTACAACATGCATGCTCATGACAGTTGTGTGCTGTTAGTATTTACATAATTTAATTAAATATTACATAAAGAGAACAGAAAAAGGCAGTTTTTTTCCTATGATAACTACAGTAAATATTGTTAATTTTTTTTCACATAAATTTATTTATTTTTAACAAATCTAGACCCATGTTCCCGCTCATTCCCCCACCCCACCAGAGCTCGTGCATTCTGCCAAACATGCTTTCCATCTCTTAGTCTTTCTCAATATTTTCCATGGGGAAGTTGACTGTTTTGAGCAGAAGTTCACTGTTTCAGTCAGTTCTTTGATGCAGTATTTTCTGTTGTTGTTGTTG
>VZQC01001558.1:195389-315941 GCA_009823505.1 Rhizomys pruinosus | reverse complement strand
ATGAGTTCAAAGCTTTTCTGGCTTTCCTTGTCGCCATTGAAAAGTCAGTTGTTATTCTGGTAGGTCTTTCTTCATATATGACTTGATATTTCTCTGTCACAGTTTTCAATATCTTTTCCTTGTTCTGTACATTTAGCGTATTGAGTACTATATGACATGAGGCATTTCTTTTCTTGCTTGACTGTTTGGTGTTCTGTTCTCCCCTTATACATTGATAGACATCTCTTTTTCTACATTTGGAAAGATGTTTTTTCCATTATTTTCTTTAAAATATTTTCTGTACCTATGAGGTTGATTTCTTATCCTACTTCCATGCCTATATTTCTTAGATTTGATGTTTTCACAGTGCTCTTGCATATACTATTTTAGATTTGATATTTTCTTTGTTGAATAAACCATTTCTCCAATATTGACCTCAAGATTTGATATTCCCTTTTCCATTTCCTTCACTTTCCTGTTATATTTTTATTCCTTTCCTATATGACTTTTCTGAAGTTCTTGAATGTTTCATTTAAACTTTTATTTCAATTAGGCTTATATTTCTTTTTATTTTTCTTTATCCAACTCTAATTTCATATATTCATAGTTTTAGTTATTTCATTCAACACTATATGTGTCTTTTCCTGATCTTTATTTTGTCTTTTATTCATATCCTCTTTATGTCTTTGAAAAAAAAATATATTATATATATGCATATATATATAATATATATGCATATATATGCATATATAGAGAGAGCCAAATTTGTATCTCTAAATCCCCGTTCAGTGTCAATTCAGTGTCAGTTCATCAACTGTAGCCCAAGAAAACTTCTAAGAATCTTACACTTCAAGTAGATTGAATCTCAGCAGCAACCTGTTGCCAATATTTTCTCTAGTATGATTAAGGTTTCTTACTCAATTCCCCCCATATATGCTGGTTTTTATGTGGTTTGGCCTTACATGGAACATGTGCATACTATCATCATTCCTGTGGGTTAATATGAGTGACATTCTTTATTTCTTCTGATTAATTTTAATTTGAAGTCTATTTTATCAGACATTAGAATCACAACATCTTGGGCTGGAGAGATGGCCTAGTGGTTAAGACCATCGACTGCTCTTGCAGAGGACACGGGATCGATTCCCAGCACCCACATGGCGGCTGAGAACCGTCTGTAACTCCAATTTCAGGAGAAATCCAGTTTCAGGGGTATCTGACACCCTCTTCTGACCTCCACGGCATTGCACGACGCAGGTGCACAGACCTGCATGCATACAGTACATTCATACACATAAATAAATAAATAAATAAAATAAAACTAAAAAATTTTTAAAGAATCACAACATCTTGTTTCTTGGGGTAATTTGCTTGAAATCATTTTTCCATATTTGCACAATATCTTTTGAAGATGAGATGTCTTTCTTGGAGACATCAAAGAAAATTTGTTTCTTTTTTTTTAATTTCAAGACATGTTTGGGATCCACATTTTAACAGTAATTTTGCATGCAGGCACAAAGAAATATAACTTCACATTCCCATGTTACATAACAAGTTAATGTATGTTTTAATGTATTTTCAAAGAAGGGATTGAGTCTTTCTCATAAATCTTAGAACTTGGGATAATAGAGGCACAAACTTCAAGTTATATCTGTGGGGTAGGCTAGAATTCTCAGTCTAGGGAAATCTGTAATCTGCATTCTTTTATAATTATTTCTTATTCTGCATTGCTCAGTATATCATAACATTACCTTTGCTGGAAATTCTCATTACTGAGTAATTCCAGGGGGGTGAAAATTTTCCCCAAATGAATTTTTAAGGAAACAATACACAAACATCAACATAAAGAAAGGCATTTATTCCTTTTTATGTGTATGAGTGTATTGTCTGTATGTATGTAAGTGCACCTGTACTATGCAATGCCTGTGGAAGTCAGAAGAGGGCCTTGGAGCCTCTGGAATTAGAGTCACAGAAGGTTATTACCTACCATATGGGTGCTGAGAATTGAAGCCAGGCAAGGTCTGGCAGTACTCTTAACTGCTGAACTATCTCTCCAGGAACAGAAATATATTTTAACATGATATTCACTTAATTACAAGAAATGTATGTTATTATTGAACTATTTTTACTCCCTAAGTAAAACTTTCCACAAGAATATTTTATTCATCATCTTTATTTTTATGTATATGAGTGTATTGCCAGCCTGTGTGTAAGTACAATGGTGCCATGCAATACCCATCCAGGTCAGAAGGTGGCATTGGATTCCCCTAAGAATGGAATCTAGGGTGTTGTTAGCTGTTGTGTAGGAGCTAGAAAAATAACTTGAGTCGTCTGCAGGAGCAGTCAGTGCTCTTAACCTCTGAGTAATCTTTCCAGGCCCACAATATTCATTTTAGAAAACTGATTTTTTGTTTTCTCACAAAAGCAAAAAAGAGAATGACAATATTAGGTTGATTTTGTTGCCTGAAGTTTTGTTGTTGTTGTTGTTGTTGTTTTCATTCTAGTGTTAAGTTTTAATCTTTAATAATTCTACTTACATTTATAAAATAGAAGACATATTTTACTTAATTCTGAAACACGTGATTTGTTTGTAATTTCTTCATCTCCTGATTACTTAAAAATATTCTATACTACTTTACATTTTTGCATTTAGTATCTATTGCAGTTACTACATTCTAAACTTGGTAATATGTTATAAATCAACAAATATTGGAGCTGGAGAGATGGCTCAATGGTTAAGAGCACTGGCTTCTCCTCTGGAGGACCCTCAGTAGATTGCCAGCACCCACATCAGGACTAATAACCTCTGATTCTTAAGTTTTAGGAAATATGAGGCTCTCTTTTGATTTACCCAGGCATTTGCACAACAGGGTGCAATTAACTACATGTAGGCAACACCCTGATACACATAAAATAAAAAATAATGAATAAATTATTATAAAACAAATGTGTAACTAAAAGATTATTTAATTTTTTTTGGTCTTTTCAAGACAGGGTCTCTCTGTAGCCCCAGCTGGCCTGGAACTCGCTCTGTAGACCAGGCTAGCCTTGAACTCACAAAGATCCACCTGCCTCTGCCTCCCAAGTGTTAGGATTAAAGGCGTGTGCCACCACACCCGGCTAAGATTATTTAATTTTGTATTTGCTATACTTTAGTGCAGCTGCTAAAATGTGTAAGGCTTGAACTTTTAAATTTATTTCCTATGTTAGCCCTATATACAAATATTCTCATTTAATAAGGTGATCTCACATGCTTGATGGTTTTAATTCTCATACACTGAGATGGTTTGGAGTTACAATCCTGATCCTAAACCATCTTGATCATTGTAAAAGATGGGATATAAAAATATACAGAAAACTGTAGCAATGATCTGTAGAATGATGACATCCTGAAACCGTAAATTGTACTGTATTTATATGCATTTCTCATTCTAAAAAGTTGCCAGAAAGACTGAATTGGAAGCTTCATGCGTGCATGAAATTTCCTGTATTTTTCATGTGTACTACCATCTTAGAAAGTCTCCCACTAGCTATAAAAAAAAGAAGAATGATCTGGGCAAACTTGAGGATAAAGTGGGGTTAGGAGCACTGGAGAGACAGGTGGGGTGCTGCCAATCAGGCAAGGAAGTGTAAACCAGATGTGAGTCACAGAAGCAGGCTCGGCTAGCTATACACTTAGTCACTGTGGTTCTTCAGGGACCCAGGAGAGCTCCTAGGGTTATCAGGTCAAGCACTTTGACGAGGTTCCCATGATGTCTCACAATCACAGTCAGAAGCTGTGGCCATTAGGATGGTCTCTAATTCCAGCCCTCAGAATGAAGATTGGATAATCAGCAGTTTTATTAGTTTAATGTGAAGTCTTCTCATAATGTGTCCAGGGATTTAACTATGTTTGGACTACATTAGCTTAATTCTTACTCAGGCTTTTAAAAAGAATGCCAGTTCTTTCTTGCTAGTCTTCCTGAAACCTTCATTAAAGAAATTAATGGAGGAAAATGTGAATTCCTAAGCAAAAAATAAAAATATTGAGAGATGCAGGATAGTTAGGACAGAATGCATGATCTGGGGCCAGGGGCCGGGGAGAGAGGAATGCGCCTGAACTGAACTGAAAAATGATGTCTGAAATACACAAAACATCGATAAAATATAAATTAAGAAAAGAATACTTCTGGTCACCTTTCCCACACCCATGAAAAACTATTTGGTATCATTTGTCTTGAGGCCACTCCTAGAATTCTTCTAACTGCATTGTCATATACTTGGTATATTTATTTCATATGTAGAGATTCGCTGAGTGAGTATTGATGCACACATAAAAAATAAACTGAAACATGGCAACTAATTTATAGAATTACATTATGGCACAGAGGGAAAAGCTTCGCATGGCTTTCCACTCAAATGGATGTAGCAATCCTGGAAAGAAGGAGTCAACATTTCTGACTATAGATAATGAAAGTTACTCAATGCTATAGCAGTCAAAGTGCCCTCCCTACAGAACTGTTAGTGTCATAGTGTCATTTCCCTGCTGTTCCTCATAGGAACAAACATACAACTACTCCCTTTCCTTCCCAGGCTCAGTCAGGTAAATAGATCAGCCCTTCTTGGCACTGCAATGCTGTCAATTGGAATAGGGATGGGAGGCAGAGTCTGGTTCCTTTACCTCCTTCTATTTTGGTTTTCTTAGGACTCCTGTACTAAAAGTTACCCACCCATGGCTGAGTCACCATTGCAGAACAGGGAATGTAAAGATTGTAAAAGGTAGGGCTTGTCCAAAAACATAAAGAAGCAGAGGTTTTCCAGACCCTGGGGACTTGCTCATATGAACTTGCAACCATGTTGACAGCATGCACAAGGCCCATGCTGACTCAACCAGAAAATAACCCAGCATAGAAGTGGGGAAAGGGGCAGCAGACCCCAGTACTAACTGAGGAACTGTTGGCAACTGTTCACCTTTGGCAGAGGAGACTAGATCTTCTTTAAGGGAGTGACTCTATATAGACTGACTAGACTCTAGTGGATGAACTTGCATTGAAGAACATCTGGGTAAATATGCTTGACCAAATCAGACTTACATTTATGACAGAACAATGAAATCTGGTGAGGGGGGTTGTAGGAAGGTAGAGAATAGGGGGTAGCATCTAAATTTGACTAAAATTTATTATATGGACTTCCCACACCAGCTAAAATGGACAATGGTCCCACTTTCACACTTTCAAGCTTTCTGTTCCCTCTGGAATATAACCCACCACACTGGTATCCCTTACAACCCACAGGGACAAGGGATCATAGAAGGAGCACAGTAGACTCTCAAAAATCAACTTAAAAAACAAAACAAGGGCAATTACCTCTGTAATATACAATTAACCATGGCCTTAACTACACTAAATCTATTCAACATATACAAATATTCGACCTGTCCTCCTATTATTGCCCATTGGCAAAGGCCAGGAACTATCCCACAAATCCCAGTAAGAGGGAAAGGACCAGTTGGCGAGTTACTCAAAAAGACCCTACCCTCTGCCAACATTGGGTAGGGGTTTTGCTTGTATCTTCCCACAGAATCACCTCAAACCCATCTGGGCCCCTACTAGAACTGTCAGCTACATCCCTGCCAACCAGGAAGATGGCTTTGCTATCCCTGGAGGACTGAAAGACCCGATGATGAAGGAAATGTCAACCCCAGTGACTGAATAGGATACCTGGAAGGATTTCCATGATCTTGTCACCTCCAACCAATCCGCATGCCCACCCAAGCTTCTATTTCTGTCACTCTTATGGACATTCTTGTTATATTCCACTTAAACTCTGCTTCTTCCCACCCTGCAGCAAGCATGCCTACACCTCACCACTGGCGTTTCTGTGTCAGAGAGACTTGTGAGGGGAGGTGTCAGGTCATTGGATCAGGGGACTTTTCATTACAAAGATGTCAAACAACTGTTGTAGTATCAATCTTTCCTAACTCTACCTCTAGCAGTACCAATCCCTTTGCCTGTTTTCAATTGCTTCACTTTCACAGGTGGTGAGTGAGATGTCTCCTTTGGTTTGAGACCATTCATTCCTTTGTTTTGCTTTTAGGATTTTCACTCACTACAAATTTATTTCTAGGCTTTCTGTCTCCCAAGGACCCTCAGTTCTACACATATCTGATTCCAGCCTGACAAACTCCAACCCCTCCCTTCACCCCTGGCATCACTGTAACTCCCAAACCTCAAATCTAAGGCTTTCCACTCTAGGTTTTTCCTCTTAGGCCACTGCCTATGTATGACCATCATTTTCTTATGTCATTTAAAACTTCCTGTAATGTATTTGTGACATATTTCCAAGCAGAGAAACTTCAGAGAGATCTCATGGAATTATGTTGTCGTTGTCTTCATGTGTTACTTGTCTCAAAACAATTTTAAGCTGAGACCACGAAATTTGATCACTAGTTTTATTCTGGCATGCCTAATCAGAAATATAAATTTTTAATGGTGTAACCTGGGTACCCTAAAGCAGTAGAATCTATAACCATTACATGACTAGGCTATTTTAATACAAAATTATAAAATTGGGAAATTACATGAAAAGAACTGATCCCCCCCCCACAAAAAAATATCTAAACTACCTATGCCTCCAAGAGAACAGCCTGAGGCAAAATAAAATAATTATAATGTGTTTAGGTAACAGTTTTCAAACTTTACTTATGTTTAATCTGAAGTTATTTTTAATCTGAAGTCCTCAGATTTCCTTTGCTGTCTAAAATGTCTCCCAACACTCAGGAGAAAGAGCCATGTGTATAACTTGGTCTGGTTTGGGTTGAGATCTTTGGAGCTTGGGGATTTCTGTGCATGAGCTGTGCTTCTGTTTCTCTGGTTGGAGACCCATCTGGGCTTTTGCACTTGGGTCAGTCAAGGTGCTGCATGGTTTCTCCTGGGGTGCATTATAAGAACTGATTCCAGAATGGACTGGACCAGTCCTGTCTTTTGCCTCCAAGGGGTAGGAGAGAGAAGCCTGGGACTGCCATTGGGTTTTTGGGTTTCTGCACCATTGTCCCCTTCCCTTCCTCTGTATAAGAAGCAAACATAGCTCCCCAGGCCTAAACTGCTTCCTCCTGGTCCGGCTTGCTGTATGCTAGCTCTGTTCTTATGTTTTAATCCCTGAAACTTTCTAGGCTCCTGTATGCTACTGTGAAACAGAGTTAACTGCAGACAATTTTGGGTGAATTGAACTCATGAAAATTATTTAACTTCACTCCGTGCTTTTGTTATTGTCAATCTCTTAATGGTCTTTAATAATAGATTGATCTTTATTGCCTTATTAATGTGATGAATCAAAAACAAACATTAACCAGTCTTGAACAAGCATTTTCCAGAGCAGAGGTATTCGATTAATGTATCAAGCATTTTGCAAAGAGCAGAAGTTGGCTAATCTTACCATACCTTAAGCCTGAATCCTGTGGCAGGGGGTTACTCCTGGGAGTTCCCCAGCTGGGTGTGGTGGGCCATGCCTTTAATTTTAGTCTATATTGGAAGAGAAAGAAGCTGCTAACTTGGGTAACCAGCCCCTACAGGGTATCTCTCTTTTTGAGCAAGTTCCTTCCATACCCATCAGTCTCCTAGAACCCTCCTTACCCCTGAATCTCTTCTGCTCTTCAAGCTTTACCATATGTAAGATCTTATGTACAATACCCCCAGCCTTTATTTGGTGTAATGGTACTATTGGCCTCTTTGTTAACAAGACTTTTACAGGTTTCTGCACCCCTGTGGTCCTCACCCTGCAGCTATATCTCTATGAGGAGGAAGAGACCTCATGGCTGTTGCATGCAGATAGCCACAAATAAGAAATTTTTATTTGGTTGCTAACTGGCATTGGACTTACCCTCTCTGCAGCAGTGGCAGGAGTTGCATGAGGGTCCCTGGGACACTCATATCAAGTTGCTCCTGGTTTCCAGGGAAAACTGAGTCAGGCCATCATCTCTACCATGGAGAGCCTGGCATCACTACAGCTACGTATCAATTCACTCATGGTGTAGTGCTCCAGAACTGAAGGGTCCTTGACCTCCTAACTGCCAAACAAGGGGGGGAATATCCCTTCTACTGAAGTAAGAGTGTTGTTTCTATGTGAATGAACAAAATGTGGTTGAATGAAATGTAAAAATACCTCTATAAGCTCAAAAATGAACTTATAACCCCTTATTCCCCCAACACTAGACACCACTGGTTCACCAACCCTGTTACTGCATGGCTCCTCCCCCTTTTAGGACCACTGTTGGCAGCAGGAACACTCTCTTTTTCTTGGCCCCCTGCTCTATTCAGTTCCTTAAAGGCCACATTCAGGATATCATTAAGGTGACCAACATCCCAGTCCTGATACAATATCATGCTGTTCCCAGCTCTTCATCTGATTATGACGATAAACTCTCCATTATAATAATAATAAAAAAAAAGTGGGAGATGTGGGACTTATGTGAGGCTTGGTGCCCACTTGGGACAGGGAGCATGGTTTGAGACCCCAGAAGTCTTTTCATGAGTTCAACAGGATTTCAGCCATTTGGACCTGGGAGGAAACCTCTGTCCTCCCTGGTCCCTCACTAATGACCTTAGGCATTAATTTCCTGCAAGTAGTAATAAAGTTACTGTTTCTTCATTCCCCTCATGCCTTCCTGAAATCATACAACCCTGCAGCCATTCAAATTAGCCCCAGCCCACTGCCACATTACCCTTCCCTTCCCACCATTAAGCAAGGCCTCCTCTCCCCTAATTGGCCATAAAAATCATTCCCCTTTCTTATTAAAAGAGCTGTCCTCAGAATGCAGTCTCCCCTGCTGTACTCACCTCTGCTCATAGGACCCATGTTCAATTCCTCCTTCCCTGCCTGGCTCAGGGACAGAGACCAGAGCTCAATGGTCTGAATACATTCACAGGAGAACAGGTGTGGGAAGGGAAGCCCTGCAGAACTAGAGTTACATAAGGTTGTTAATCACCATGTGTGTGCTGAGAGTTGAACCTGGGTCTTCTGGAATCAAGTGTTCTTAACTGCTGAGCAATCTCCAGTTCCCTGCATTGGGATCTTGTTTAAGTCATTTTAAGCAATTTGTGAAGAAATAGTTCTGCATAATGTAAAATGGAACAAATCCAACTAAACAAAATGAGTGAAGAAGGCTGTAGGTGAGGGCCTGTGGTCCACTCTGTTGACATCAGAAACATTGGCATTGCAAGGAACAATGTGAATAAAACAAAAATACCAACAATAAAACCATTAGCCTCAGACTTTTAAGAGACATTTTTCTTTTTTCTTTTTTTTTTTTTACCACTCAGACTGCATCCTCTCCCTCTACTCTCCCAAAGAAGAGAAGAACGATCATCAATGGCAAGTGGCAGTTGCAGTAAAGCAACACCAAGAGCCGGCTTCATGCTCAGGAGAGAATGCTATGTCTCCTCCTCATGGTTTCTGGTACTCTACACAGTCAGGGAAACATCTCTAGTAACATACTATAGAAATTATCCCTGAAAGTATAGTCTTGAGACTTTTTTTTCTAAAATCTATCCTCTTCTCAAGCTGCAATTATTTCTAAATCCAGCCTTAGACTTAATCCCTGACACAGAGCAGAGATGATGAGAAAGGCCAGAGAACAATGTCTGGCTCACTCATCCCCCGCGAGGGGCTGAACAGCTTCTCCCTTGGCAAGACTTGGAATATGTGACCTGTGGTCTACTCCAAATTCCAAAAAGAAATAGAAACACTTTTTAGTAGTCTTACTTCTTCCAGTTTGTATTTCCCCACCCTGTATATTTACATATTTTTTTCTGGGATTACATAGTTTTTGCAGTAGTTTTTCTTCAAGTTGTTCAAACTGACACTGAAATTTCAGCTATAATTGCTCACAGCCTTCACGCTGACTTTCTTCCTGTGCCTCAAATCAATATGAGAGACAGTTCCACAAAATATGACGAACAGGTGATCAATGATCTTACTATAATCTGACAGCTTCGTTGATCTGTGAGAGTCTTGGGTTGTGGAGTGGACTGCATTGAGCAGGTAGATGGACTGGGTGGTGCGGGGAGGTGACATGGTTACACTAACTGAGGTGGAGCTTGGAGATTAGGGCCATGTGGGGTATGCTGAGCCACAAGAAGGCATCTGTGATTTCTACACCAGCTAGGCACAGTTTCACAATGTCCCCGAGCTGGTTTTGATTATCAGTCTGACCAAGCTTCTTGTCTGTAGGTGGGGATTGGAGAGCCTGCAAATGTGCATGTTTTAATCACTCTAACACCGGATATCCCAGGTCCGGAGCAATGGACACATGAAGTTACAGAGGGTTAAAACAGGGCTCCAGAGCAAGCACCAAGTCTAGGAGTCCAAGGAACCTTGGAGATTCTGGTCCAATGGAGCATGGCTAGCACCAGCAGCAGCATCAGAGGTGGGATGGACTTGCAGGTGTTCAGGGCTATACATGGGTCTTGATGGCTGGTGTAGCTGAAGACCTCCATCCACACCTCCCTGTGTGAGACCTGGGCTACCCATTATGCCAGGGCAGTGAGTCAAATAGGGGGCTGATAGAGGGCGACTGGATCCATCATTTGACAGTCCATCTGGATGCACTTCTTTAGGGACTCAGATGTCAGGTGCCACGAGAGAAGGGGGTTTGGGGGTACACAGTCTACTGCCCCAGTGAGTGAAGAAGCTGGTGGAGGCATTGAGCCCTTTACTGACACAGTGGTGGTCTCTCATGGTGGCTGAGGGGAGGCTTGGACTGCTTATTCTCTCTCTGGTTCAGACCTGATGGGCTGATGATTCTCATGGGCCAGGCTGCCCTCTGCTCTGCTCTTTGCCAGCTTCTTGATGGAAAGCCACCATTTCCCTGGGCATCTTCACCTTCTGCTCCAAGTCTTCAGCCCCTCAGTGCTGTGCCCAGCAGTGTTCAAGGTGCAGTGGCGGTGCCATGCCTACTTGGTCTGGGTTTGGGGGTGCCTCATCAGGTTTCCTCTGGTTCTAGCCACTCCTCAGCATTCTTCCAGGACTCTAAGTTTTTCCTGAAAAAATCCTTTCTTCTTTGCCTGGTTTTAGTTGCTGCTGGAAAGAAATGAGGCTGGATGTCCACAAGGGGCTGAGGCTGCTGCCTAGAGGGGTCTCAGGAAGAGGTGAGGGGAAGAAATGATGGATTTTTTAAGATACCAGGGTAACAATAATCCCCTCATTTTCTGGATGTTTCTCAGATTTCTGCTTCCCCTTCAGGTGTACATCCTCAGACTTTTGGCTTAGGATGCCATCTGGAAGGAGGTTCTTGAGTTTTCTTGTTCAGATTGGATGCCATCCAGAAGGAGCTTCTTGTGTTTTCCTGTTCAGTGAGGATGTCATCTCAAAGCAGCTTCTTGGCTTTTCCTGTGGGAGGGAGACTCCTCACGCACTTGTCACAGCTTGGCATGCTCCTGACATTCATCCTCTTGGTTCACTTTTCCTGGAGCAGGAGTACTGACAGGTTGAAGGCATATGTTTAAAGGCAGGTCACATATTTTCTTCCTCCTCTTGTTGGCTGGCATGGTTACACTTGAGACACTCCCAGCAGTTGAGAAGCTTGTTGGTGACACCACACACCCTCTGACTGATTCCATTGTCTAAAGGCATCCAAGGTGGATGATCTGTATGCAGTCGGATCACTCAGTGAGCATGAGATTAGGCTTCTACTTTGTCCTCTGTTCCTTCCTCTCCATACACTAGGCACACGGTAAAGTGCAGCAGCACTGGTGCAATGCACTGCCACTGGATGCAGCTCTGCTTCATGCTCCCAGGGCCTTCAAACTTATTCATGTACTTGCAGAAGTGGAACTCTCTGCATTCTGTCCACAGGCAGGCCTTGCAATTGGAGCACTGCATCTGCCACCAGTGAGTTCCTGCAGTTGTCTGTTTGGTAGTGAATTTCAGTATCTAAACTGGCCCAGCTTGCCTTTGGGGCCATCCAGTCGCTGGGTTTTGTACTAACTCCAACGCTGGTCATTCTCCTCAGTACTCATGGGTATGGCCATGGATCGTGGTTCCCCAGGCCCATGAGCTGACCTTGCTGGAGCAGTGCTGACACCTGCAGGGAGCAGACTTTGCTCATCCTGGTTTGGCCTAGAGCTCCTGAACCACCAGGAGGCAGTATGTTTCATGGCAAGGTTTATCTGGAGGGCCAAGTGTATGTGAGTGTGTGTGTGTGTGTGTGTGTGTGTGTGTGTGTGTGTGTGGCATGTATTACATATGTACGTATATAAACATAAATATACCTACATGTTTAAATTTGTGTTTCCAACTGCCTTGATGTTTTATTTCCATGTTTAGATTCTAAAAATAATCGTCAATTATCGCGAATTCCATGCTATATATTTTGATCATATTTCGATTCTCTCCTGCATCTATACCACACTTAGAAGCCTTCTCCCAAATTTCTGTACCCTAATATATCTGTACAAATATACAAAGACCAAAACCACATGGTCATCTCAATTGATGCAAAAAAGGCCTCTGATAAAATTCAACATGGCTTTATGTTTAAAGTCCTAGAGGGAATTGGACTGGAGGGAGCATTCTTCAACATAATTATAGCTGTATACAACACACCCACCCAACATCATTATAAATGGAGAAAATTAGAAGCATTCCTCTTAAAGTCAGGAACCTGGCAAGGGTGTCTGCTATCTCCACTTCTTTTCAATACAGTGGTTGAAAATCTTGCTAGAGCAATAAGACCAAGAAAAGGAAACTAAAGGAGCACTAATTGGAAAAGAAGAGGTTCAAAATACCCCTGTCTGCCAATGTCAGGATATTATACTTAAGGGAAGCCAAAAATTTCATCAGAAAATTCCTAGCAATGATTAACAATTTCAGTAGCATGGCAGGTTACAAAATTAATCTACAAAAATCAGTACCCTTTCTAGATGTCAATAACAAGCAATTGGAGAAGAATATGGAATTCCTCACATTCACAGTAGCCTCAAACAAAATAAAATATCTTGGAACAAACCTGAACAAAGACATTAAATATCTCTACAATGAAAATTTTAAATCTTTGAAGAAGGAGATTGAGGAAGACAACAGAAGATGGAAGGACCTCCCATGTGAATTGAATGGAGGGATTAATATAGTAAAAATGACCATTCTACCCAAAGTAATATATAGATTCAGTGCAACCCCAATCAAAATCCCGATGATTTTCTTCAGAGAATTAGAAAAGTATCCTAAAAGTTATATGGAGGAGTGCACAGAACTTAGATCAGGGGATTTTGCAGGACCACCTGAAATACAGTTCTCTTCACAATATCAAAGAGCTGGAACCAACCCAAGTGCCCATCAACTGATGAGTGGATAGAGAAAATGTAGTACATGTACACAATAGAGTTCTATGCAGTGATAAAGAAAGATGACATCATGAACTTTGCAGGTAAATGGGTGGAAATAGAAGATATTATGTTAAGTGAAGTAGCACAGTCCCAGAAAAACAAACGACTAATGGTATCACTCATTTGTGGATGCTAGCAACAAGTACCTAGCTGAAAGGCAAACTGAGCAACCTTAATGTTATATTCCTCATGATTTGAAAACACCTCTGCTCTTATATTGTGAATCTCTTAACAGGTTCTAGAACTAAGCTACCATTTATTTTCAGAGTTAGGTATTTTGGGTATATGGGTGAAGGTTAAGTATGCATATTTTAGAGTAATATAAAAATCAAAAGAATAAGAAAAAACTAGTTTGTCATGACCTTATGTCTAACCACAGTATTTATTTTATGGGAGTCCTTCTTAGTATTTCTTATACAAGGCTGTTTGAGCCTTTGTCCACACCTTTTCTAAAATATTATACAGTAGATAAAAGTATCACACTGGTGCAGCTTAGCCTTTCTGGATGCTCAATGACTATACTTAATGCCCACACTAATTTGGCTGAAGGTCTTAAGGGATAACTTTGTTCCTTGCCCTCAGAGGTCAACTAAGTCCCAGGAGATAATGCATTGGGGAATCTCTTGAAATACCCTGCAAATGTGATTCACCAGTCTTCTTGTGCAGGGAGGTCTTGAAGAGCCACTAATGGGACTTCATCCAGTGTCCAGTCTATAAAGAGGAAAGTCTGCTCATGCTTCAAAAAGGGAAGCCTGGTCTAGCAAGACATGACTTTGTCCTCAGTGGATGGAACTGGTAAATGAAAAACCAAAAGGAGCCAGGGGCTCCCTCTCCCCCCAAAACCTGAGTGACACCTAAGGACCAGATCCTCAAGTGACCTTGAGAAAACAAAAACCTTGGTTAATCTGGGCTAACGGTGTGGCCTTAAACATCCAAAAGGAAAGTACAACTAGAAATAAATAATTAGTAAGGCCTGAGAAATTGTACTTCATGTATGAAACTTGAGATCTTAGAAAAAAGAAAAAAAGAGAACACTGTTTGTTTTGCCTGTCTTATTGGCAAGTCCAACTACCCTGTGGCTGCCACTGCTTTTGCTATCCTTCAAAGACATGAGACACAGCTTTTCAACCTTCCAATATGGACTGAAGACTCATGTCTCTCCAAGAATCCTCCAATCCTTCAGTGCCAGATGGAGACTGCTGAGACATCCAGCTTGTGGACTGAGCTACTACTGGAGTTTCAGCCTCTTCAGAATATAGACTGCCATTGTTGGACTACCCAGGCTGTATCATGGAGACCAGTACTGGAAGATCAAGACAGGACACAGTGCTTAATAAACCTCATTTGGTGACCATGGGAAGGGAAAACCCCAGTGTGGAGCACAAGGACAGAACTGTTGGTTGTTTGGGCTTGCCAAGGAGGACCCTTCAAACATGACATATTTCACTGTAATAAAGAAAAAAATTCATAAGCTGAAGATGTTAAAACCTATGATATATGCAAACGAAATGAAGAGAAAATTCACATACGGGGAGTGGGGGGTGAGGGAGCAGAAGGGATGGGAATCTTCACCAGTGATACATCTGACAGAGGTTTAACATCCAGAGTATATAAATTACTCAAAAAACATAGGACCAAGAAAATAAAATGACCTAATTAAAAGATGGGTTAAAGATCTGAACAGAGACCTCTCAAGAGAAGTAAAAATATTGGGCTGGAGAGATGGCCTAGCGGTTAAGAGCGCCGACCGCTCTTACAGAGGACCCTGGTTCGATCCCCAGCACCCACATGGCGGCCGAGAACCGTCTGAAACTCCAATTCCAGGAGAACTCCAATTCCAGGGGAATCTGAGACTCTCTTCTGACCTCCGCGGCATTGCACAACACGGGTGCACAAATTTGCATGCAGACAATACATTCATACGCATACAGAAATAAATAAAAAAAAAAGAGAAGTAAAAATAGCTAAGAAACATCTTTAAAAGTGTTCAGCATAGTTAGTAATTAAGGAAATGCAAATTCAAACCACTTTAAGATTTCATCTTACATCTGTAAGACTGTCTGTGATCAAGAAGACAAATGATATCAAATGTTCAAGAGGGTATAGAGAAAGGGGAACACTAATTCACTGCTGGTGGGAATGCAATCTCCTGATATCCCTATGGAAAGACTAAAAATGAACCTATAATTTGACCCAATCATGCCACTCCTAGGTGTATACCCAAAGGATGCATCCTATAGCAGAAATAAGTGCACAAACATGTTTATTGCTGCTTTTCTCACAATAGTGAAGAGCTGGAAACAGTCTAATTATCCCACAACTGATGAAACAATAATAAAACCATAGTACAATTATACAATGGAGTTCTATGCTTAGGTAAAGAAAGACAATATTGGGTCTGGAGAGGTGGCCTAGCAGTCGGTCAAGAGCACTGACTGCTTTTGTAGAGGACCCGGGTTCGATCCCCAGCACCCACATAGCGGTTGAGAACCATCTTTGACTCCAGTTCCAGGGAAATCCGACACCCTCTTCTGACCTCCAGGACATTGCACGACACAGGTGCACCAACCTTCATGCAGACAGTGCACTCATACACATAAAAATAAATAAAATTAAAAAAAGAAAGAAAGAAAGACGAGATCATGAAATTTGCCAGTAAATGGATGGAACTAGAAGCTGTTATGGTAAGTGAAGTAACACAGTCTCAGAAAAACAAATGATGTATGTTACCCTTCATTTGTGGTTCCTAACACCAAATCCTTATATGTAAGTCAGTGGGTAATTAGTCAGTAGGGATAATACCACATTGGCTGATATCGATATAGATATAGCTTGAAGTATATGTCTCTATTATCTTCAGTTCTAAGATTTATAAGAAAGGATAAATCTCTCTTTCTTAAGTACATTGAAACATACATCAACTTGCTATGTAATTTAGGAATGTAATATAATCTATAGAGAGATAGATATAGAAATAGATATATAATTTTTTACCTGCATGCAACTTTACAGTTAAACTGTGAATCCCTGAATGTGTTTTAGAATTAACCTATAGTTTATTTTCAGACTCTGTAAATTTGATAAATGTACGGAGCATAATAAAAAATAAATAAAAACAAAAACAAAAAACCAAATATACATATTCATACACACACTATAGAAGATAAGATCTTAAGTAGTCCTAGGGTGGTCTCCATTATCCATAGAGCTGAGGACAACCTGATACTCTGGCTCTTATGTCCTGGGACTACAAGTCTGCATCATCACTGGTGACTAAGTCCAGCTCCTTTCAAAAGACAATCTCTGACACATATCTAGAACACATATCTCCTCTGGACCTGCAGTCTGAGCCTCAGAGATTAAGAATTCTCACAATGTCACCATGACACTTTCAGGTACATTGAACTTTACTTGTTCCCAGTTCCACATACTACTTTGCACATATATTATGATATTACAGAAACATTTAAAAGTGTTAAGTCCCAAAGAACATTCTGAGACTATTTGTCTATATTGCAATACATTTTCTTGGTTGTGAAGATAGAACTTTGTTATATTTACTTCAAATATTTTATTTTGATTAACATAAACATTTAAGGAACCAAGATTATTCATTCCCATTGAGCTTTAGCCACGCAAAAAAAGTATCTTTTATTTTTTAATATTTTATTCGATTTTTTTATTTTATATGCATGAGCATATTGTCTGCATGTATGTAAGTCCAACTATGCCATGCAGTGCCTGTGGAGGGCAAAAGGCATCAGATCTTCTGTGTGCTTGGAATTGAACCCAGGTCCTCTGCAAGAGCAGCCAGTACTCTTTTATCTCTGGATGAGCCATCTTTTCAGCTCCAGTCTCTTTTGTAAAGTGGTTGGAGAGGTTGGACCCATGTTATTGCATATGTCAGTGTTCTACAACTGAATTACATGATCAGGAGGCAGCAAATATATAATTGAACAATTCTGTTTAGTGGTGTGGGACAGTCACTTTCTTATGACTATATTTTCTCATTTCCTCTTTATTTCCCATATGAGTTAAGTGATAGCAGGATAGAAGTCACTCTGCTTTATTCTCACTCTCAGAGTAGGGATTTTGAACTGCTTCTTAAGGGCTTTTCCTTAAATGAGTCAGAAGTCATTTGAACTATTAATCCTTGTGTTTTATCCTTTCAGTTTGTAATGTAGATTTGTGAACATGCTTCCAGTTGTATAGGATTTTTAGCTAGTACAATTAGAACAAATATATTTTTTTAATTTTTTTTAATTTATTTTTCTATGTGTATGAATGTACTGTCTGTATGCATGTTTGTGCACCCGTGTCGTGCAATGCCACGGAGGTCAGAAGAGGGTGTCGGATTCCCGTGGAACTGGAGTTCTCCTAGAATTGGAGTTACAGGATCGAACCCGCGTCCTCTGCAAGAGCAATCGGTGCTCTTAACAGCTAGGCTATCTCTCCAGTCCCAGAACAAATATATTTTTAATGAAACAGCACATTGCACACACACACACACACACACACACACACACATATATATATATATATATATCTGTACATATATTTATATATGATATAAGAGAGAGAGGAGAGGAGAGAAAGAGAAAGAGAAACATTGTACTCAAATTTATAAAAGTATAGAAATTTGTTCATTTATGGGATCTCTGGCATTCTGTGAGTACAGAAATAGAATTATCTTCCTTTATGGGACCTCTTAATCATTGCTTTAGTAATCACTGCAGTTAATATGGCCTATGTTTATTAATAATTATTTATATGTTCCTCTGGATCATACTGTCATAGTGTATCATTTCTTAGGTATGAGATGAGCTATTTAATTTGTTCTGGATAGCTGGAAGCTATTAGAGGTGAACATTTGTACCAGACTGTATCATGAAAGGGGCCTTTTTTGCTTAAACACATCAAACATACTTATTTTTCACTTGTCCATTTATTTAGGAATATGTTTAAATTTTTCAGGGTTTTTGTTTTGATTATACATTCATAATAATAATTAGTGATGATGATTCTTACCAGCAAAGAATACATGTTCATGAACTCATGTAAATGGTATTTGGCATTGTACTTTGAACAGCACAACAATTATATGTTCATGTCTAGTTGTTTATATCTTCAAAAGAATGTTTAGGGAAATACTGTGTGTCTTATTGACTCAGCATGAAGCTTATCATTTAAATGCACAGTGAGGGAGAATTTCCTCACTGAGGTCACACAGGTAGAGTTTCTCATAGAAATATGAACAAATGAAGATAAAATATACTTCAACATTACGGTTATTCTTAGGTAAAGATCTGTAAATTTAACCTATACTTAAGTGTGCTTATGAACCTATAGATGCACTGTGGTCTTGAGTGTGGATTATGAGGTCACTGTGAAAGTTTTGTTACACGCTGCCACCATGGATATATGTAGCCATATACATCTAAGGTTTACTCTGAGAGGACTCTCAAAACTGCTATACTTTTGAGAGTCATCTCAGAGTACAACTTTATCTCTTGTCAAGCTAGTATAGTTTTTTGATTCCAGTGAAAAATGGGCAACAGCTGCAATACTGGAGGTTGCTGAGCCTGCCATTGACGGCTTCTCCTTCAACTAGACCAGTTAAGATTTTGTGGGATACACTGTTTAAAATTTCCATTATATCTTATTCACTAATAATATTATGGTTAATAATTGCTTTGTCTATCTTACATGTTTGTTTCTTCTATGAAGCATTATGAGTTTACTTTTTATAGTAATTGTAGGCATTATTATTTTTTAAACTCTTAAGTTTATTTATTTGATGTGTATTAGATATGACTGCACTGTTCTGCATGGTAAGGTGTTCTGTGCCACCCGAATGTCGCTGCAATGGCCTGGAGAGTCAAGAAGAGAATGTTTGGATTCCCCTGCGAACTGGTGTTTCTCCTGGATAGAGTTACAGACCTAAGTTTTCTGCAGCCACATGTGGGGTGCTGGCGATTGAAGCCCGGGTCCTCCTTGCATAGAGCAGTCGGGTCTCTGTAACCCACTTAGGCCTTTTCCAAGCCCCTATAATTATAATTCTTGTCAAATACAGATATATAATCATGTATTGATTCTCTTCCCCACTAAGCTTTTTGTTCAGTAGATCCCCATGTAGTTATAACATCAACTTTAAGAAACACCGTGTATCTCTCATAACACATAGCTTTTATATCATCTGAACACTCTCTGTACTGAAAATTATTAGTCTTAAGAAACATTGGAGTGTCCAACAATGGTGGTATCTGTTATGTATTGACCACACAATCAGTGTGTGCTGGTCTTTCACTTGACAATAAACATTCCCTTTTTTTTCCTTGAAAGGTGTATTTTATTCAGACAGTCTGTTGGGTGTTTTAATTGTTAAATTGCATAATATAAGTTGATATTGTGCCCTTTTTCAAGAAGAAATGGTATATTTTAATTTTTTTTACTTGTTCCATGTGGGAGGAATATATAGTTCTATGACCCACTACTGTCTAAGGCTAAATATCAATAAATACAGTGATCACTTTGTCTTAGTTGCTCCAATAGTCACTTTGGTATTTTCAATACAACCAAAGATACAGAATTGAGATTATTATAGATGACGGGATAAGGGATGATATAAGATTTTGGTGATTGAAGTCATCAACCAGCCTAAAATGTGCATTATGACTGAACTAAAAGAAGTACGTAATGCAGTGACTTAACTGGGCTTATGTGCAGCTAGATAGTTACTATGGGGAAACGATGCATATAAGATTTTCTATGTGCGTGGTGCTTGTAAGTCTCATTCTGACTCAGCTATTTAGAGCTCTTGCTACTAAGATGAACTATGTGGCCAATGCCTACATGGACTGGTGAGGAACTGATAGTATAAGATAGCTGCTTTTCACATATATCTTATCAGGCATTTTAACATGTAAAAATCAATTGATGATTCTGCATTCCTTCTCATTTAAACCATTGTATATTGATGACAGTCAGACTATTAGAACATTCTGGAGGAGAGTGTTGACTCTAGCTTACACATGGGCACTGATTGTACACTCAGGAGAACATAGGCCTGGTTACAAATCCTTTACACAATCCTGTAAAAGCTGAGCTGGGATGAAATGAGAATGGAGACTTTCAGTAGTTGTGGTCACATGTCATAGAACAATGGGATGGGGATTTGGAATTCAGGGATTGACACTGTGACTTGTGCTAAGCTGTGAGGTAGATGTCAAGATGTTTTTCAAATAAATAGCTTGCTATTTATTTGTACATTATTTTCATTAAAATCAGCAAAAGCACAAACACCTGTCAGTTTACATTGACTAAGTACATTTCCAGGATATACTAAAAGAGACAAATTGAGTGTGTCCATGTGTGTGTGATCTTGGGTTGAAGAGCCAAGATGGGAACCCAGGAAGCATTGCTCCCAATGCCGAGGCTGTAAAATGCTGAATTTTCTCAGCCCTGAGATGTGTGCTCATTTGTCCTAACACCAGAGGTTCCAGTGATGTTGACACATCCACAGAATTCTTACATATTAGCTACTATATGAAGTGGAGTCCATGGTCGCTTAGACCAGGACATGTATTCTTCCATTAGGGTCATTATATCTGAGCCATATAATTGTGAATGACGGAAGTGTAAAAATTGTGTAAGCTACACAGCTTGGTAACATGACATACCAGTACTCAGAATAGCTATCTAGTTATAATGTGTCACCCTTGAAGAAACTCTCATGAAGAGTTACATTAAAGGACTTGAGTGATGAATGGAGGCTAGATCCCCATTCAGCCCCAAATCCCCACTGGTGTGAACCTGGACAGCCACTACAGAAGTGAGTAAAAATGTACATGGAAAATTAATACTGTAAGTAGCAATGAATAACATATAGCAGTTATTTTAAATATGTACACTTTAATAATTTATTATTTGATAATATGGGATAAATGGATCAATACAGTTACATCATCTTCCTCATTTCCTTTCAGAATAATTTGTCAAAATTTGCCTTCCATCAGTATAGCCAAGCAGCAGCCCAATCATACTTTAAATTAGTTCTAGTCACATGTGCTAACTCCATACATGTTTGTCTGTATAAAGCACAAATAACTAGGTAATAGAAAGCAGTTCCATGAGCTAACAGGTACTTTCTGTCTTCCTAGCTGTACCTGTAAATGTAGACATGACACCTAGACAACCAGAAGAACAATCAACAGTGAACCTGGTAAAGGTGAGATGGCCTTTCCTATTTCTCAGATATAACAATGACTTTTATGATTTAATGATGCCTTTACTATAAAATAGATGTTACATTTGAAGAACAAAAATAATTAAGTGCCTCCTAAGTGTGAGAGAGTTTACTTATGAAGAGAAGGAAAATGATGCTACACTTTGTTCCTGATTCAAGGTCATATAAACTTCCACTATCAGGTAGCATAGTTAGGGTTAAGGGACATTTTCTCATGGAAAAATACTTGGTCTTTGGGACATAATCTATATTTTTCACTCGGAAGTTGACAGACCCCCTATACAAGTTTGCATTTGTTTGTTTTAATTTTATGTGGATGAGTGTTTTGCCTACAGGTATTTAAGTTCAGCCATATTATGCAATCCCTATGAAGGTCAGATGATATCAGATCCCCCAGAACTGGAGTTACTGTCTGTTGTTACCCAGTATGTGGGTGCTAGAAACCTGAACTCCATGAGGTCAGAAAGATAAGCCACTGCTGTTAACCACTGAACCATCTCTCCAGCCCTCAATCTTTTTTCTCCTCTCCCATTCTTGATTCTGGGTCCTGTAATTTAAACAGAGATTGAGTATGTTTCCCAAATCCTGATGTGGTGAAAATGCCCCATGTTTAGGAATATTTGCAAATAATTGGAAGCACTCACATAGAAGGAATTATTCTTACAAAGCGGGTTACATTGTTTTTCTGCCATGCTACAGTGAACCTTATGAAAACCTCCCTAAGGGCCAGATAGGGTTGCCTGATCTGGACTTTAAATCAGCAAAAATGAAGAACATTCCAATTTGTCAGAAAATATACAGCCCAAAGGCTTTTGTGACAGAGTCAACAAAACTAAATCAGAACTTTTCTTGATGGTAATTATTCTACGTGAATAGATAAATGAAAGATATTTCCACTCAAAATAAAGATACACAGTCCTCAAAGCATTTGTTTTTCTAATTCCAGGTACAATCAAGAAGAAAAAGAGGAAGCCGTAGTATGTATTCTGAAATCGCTGGTTTAAGACTCGTTTGAGTTAAGAACTATGTAAATGCTGCTTATATTTTGTCTGATGTCATGTAAGCCATCAATTGTGAATGAAAATAAGGTGTTCCAAAAGAGCAAAAATGGAAAATGAGACCAAGTTAAGAAAGCCCTGCATACACAGTCCCTGTTTCCAGCTGTGATCCCTTTAATTAGCTTGGGAGTCTTTCTGCATGAGTATTCGAAATCTCCTTTTGCACTGGACAATCATCCCAGTTACTCAAATCATGATTGGCTGACAAATTCTTCATATTTTATATCAGGATCTAAACTTTTCCCACAAAAATTCCTTCAAATTTTGTAACAGCAATGTGTGGTAGATTTATCTATACAATTTTCCGAAGATGAATTCACCTAGGTTTGGAGATAATGAGGCTTTTTAGATATGCAGTTCAAGAGGCAATTTTTACCCCATGAAGGATTCATGGGGTAAAATTTTATGCCATCCAAGTGTATGGGTCCAATAAGTCAATCCTATTGAGATCCCAAACACTATCATGGCTACTTCAGGGGTCAAAAGCATAAGGTAGCTCTGTTCATCTTTTTGCAGATATTCACAGATACAAGAAGTAGAAAAGCTATGTGCTTCTGGTAGATCACAGACTCTGAAAATGGGATACACTACCTAAGAATGTGTGTGTGTGTGTGTGTGTGTGAGAGAGAGAGAGAGAGAGAGAGAGAGAGAGAGAGAGAGAGATAAAGGGGGTGGGCTTGAGAGAGGAAAGATAGGAGAGAGAAAAGAAAGAGAATGAATTAGGATTATATTAAATATGGCTCATTGCTAACATGAAATCAGACAGTGGTCCAGTGGCCTCTGCCTTCAGAGTAATGTGATTAAAGGTGATAGTCCACCGTTTCCAAAGAGAATACTCATTTAAAGTAAGCTGGATTTGGTGGTGCAAGAGTAGTTCTTGTCAGTGGTTATCAGCCCCATGTGGTCCATTGTGTATAAACATTTATTTTGTAGACAGCAGTGAAGAATATGCCTGGGTATCATTTCAAAATGCTTCCTGTAGTAGTGTGTCTATACATTCAGGCCTTCTCTGTTAAGGACTTAGGATAAGGGGTACTAGCATGTGCTGGAGCATGTAGGTCAATTTGATTTGCTACATGATTAGTATCTCCTAAGCCCTAGCTTTATTTGTCATGTCCTAACCTCTGGAATAGCCCAGTTTTGCATAAATGTACCTAAGATGGCTCATTCTTCCCTATAGAAGTGGTGACAGGTGAATCACAACTGAAATATGATCCGTTTTTTGCATAGGGAGGATTAGGCCACTCTGGGCTACAAACGATTTCTTAAAAAATTAAAAAAACAAAAACAAACAATCAAACAAACAAACAAACAAAAAAAACAACTAGAAGAGGTATGACTCTGTGGTCTGCTGATTGAAAAGGAGAGTGTAGAAATTGACTTTACTTCTGGAAGTTCTACCACATTACAAATCAAAGTGCTGAAATATACAAGAGGCTCTAATAAATCATGGTGGCTTATTAAAAATAGAACAAAAATGTAGGAAGTACTTGAGAGGTGTATCTGACACTCTTAGGAAGGGAAAAGAGGGCTAAATATGATCAACATATACATAATTCTCAAAAAATAATAAAAATAATTTAATTTTTGTAAACTTGACTTGGATGTAGAAAGTATGAGCACAAAGGTGCATACTCATTGCAATTGCTTCTCTCTCAGAAAGATTTAGTCATGAAAATACAATTATCCCCTAGTAAGTGGTGTACTCATGCATCATCTATTATATCATCAAAGCATATTGACTCATATTGGCAGCTTTCCAGAAGTGGCAAAGTGAAGGGATATTTCATTTTTACTGAACCAATATGTGACAATATTGTTTAGAATTATTTCTTGTGTGAATCATCCTAAGAGACTTACAAATATTGGCCACCTCACAATTCCAACCCTTAATGATCAGGATCTGGCTGAAACTCCAGATAGGTTAATGGTGCAGGAAGAAGACCATATATTTGCAGTAAGAAATGTACCTCAGGGGCTGGAGAGATGGCTCAGAGGTTAAGAGCACCAACCACACAGGACCCACATTGTGGCTAAGAACCGTCTTTAACTCCAGTTCCAGAGGGATTCGACGCCCTCTTCTGACCTCCACGGAATTGCACAACACAGATGCACCAACCTACATGCAGACAGTACCCTCATACACATAAAAAATAAAAAATAAAAAAATAAAAAATAAATGTCCCTCATAATAATTGTTTTTTAAGAAACTTGTACTTTTTAGTGAGGAAGTAAAAAGGCAAGGCTCTCTCTCTTAAGTTTATTCTGTGCAGAATTTGGTCACAGTCTCATGAGTATCAATTGATAAGGTGCTCCTGGCTGAAAGGAATGAAGGGATATAATTCCTTTCCTTCCCTTTCACTTAAAGTGCTGTTTGTGATCTCTAACATTTCCTGGGTTGGTAAGGAATGGAAAGCTAACTACCATGTCCACTTTAGTGGAGCCAGACCAACACTTACTTTGGATTCAGTCACTTTGTTTAGCAGAATTATTCTGGATTCTTAAAACATCATATATCATTTCTGCCGAACACATGCTTTTCATTGTGGTTTAAAATTCTATGCTTCTCTTTTAGACCAATAAGGCTTGTGGGGAGTCCTTATAATAATGTTAGTGACCTAGTGCACAGAATGGAACATAGAGGGGTTGTATGCATTTTAACATGTTCGTGTGGCTGTAAGCGGGATTTGGATGATGTCCACCAGAAACAACCTCACAAAATATATCATATTTTTCTTCTTTCTGTATTATAATTTCCACACTAATGTAGACTTTACCTCTTCCATTCATTTAATACATAATTAATTGTACAAATCTTATCACTGTATCTGGAAACAGGTGTTGAGGTCAAATGTACAAACACACAGCCATTATCAGTTTATTCTTTTTTTCTGCCACAAAGTTGATATAACTTCTGTTCTGAATGTAGTCTTAGTGCAGGCGATCTTGCACAGATTTCGATGGAGGAGGAATGCTGTTTCCTCTGCTTCTAAGGATGACAATAACTTTCAGGCCTTCCAGGGTACCTCCACCTCCACTTATGTTCCACAATCCCAACTTCAAGGTATTGTTGAAATTCAATAGTTGGGTTTTATTATGTATAATATATGTACGCTATGCTGTGCCATATATGTAAAGATAGGGAGAAGTTTAGCAGTGTTTTTAATATGTGTATGATGTTAAATTGCTTAGGTTTTCAGCAGAAAGTCATTCACAGAATTTAAAATTTTGTTAAAAGTTACTTTTGTCCCAAATCAAATGATATGAAACAGAATAAAGTATCATTTCTCCTGTGATTTACATGATGTTTAGGAAATTGTGTTGCCCTGTGGTTTCATCGTATGATTTATTTTACTTTTACACCTGTGAAATATCTCAGTGAACAACAGGGCCTTCCACCCATCTAGATGACATGAATTTGAATCCAGAAGTTTTCTCTGACAAGCACATTTAAATTCAGGCACATCCAAGAGCCCTCCATCACAGCATAGATGTAAAAGGAGTTTGGAATAATTCACTGAATCTTTTCACCATAAAAGTTAAGGTCCTTGGCATTGCTTTGGATTCCTATCAGTTAGAGAGTAGAGACCTGTTCCTGTGTTTTCATCCTGTCTTCTCTTTGCTTTCATTAGCTTTCAAGGAGTATAGTCCAGCAACCCAGTCACAGTGGTTAATAAGGTCTAGTCACATGCACTAATTCCATACACATTTGTCCATATCAAGAAAAGACCCCCAGCTAAATGATACCATGATCTGACCGTTATTTTCTGTCCTCATTATGTCACCTGAAACTACACCATCAGAGGAGCAAGAAGAGTCATCAGTGGTGGTAAGAAGGCTTTTCCTTTCCCTTAAATAGAAAGTTGTCTTTAATGATCCTCTTATGTTTTAGTGACATTGCATTTGAGTAATAAACATGATGAAGTGCATCATAGGCACTATACTTTGCTTAGAGAGCAAAAGAAATAGTACTCTGATGACTTGTTTCTTATTGAAGTGAGTCCATTATGGAGCTCTACAGTTTGGGTTAGGAGAACTTTTATTCCAGAGAGATATTGCTCTTTGGATAAAACTTTATAATTTTCAGTCAAAATTTGACAGAAATCTCATATATAACGTTTCTCTATTTTAGTGCTTCCTGGGGCTTTGATAGTGTTTGAGTATGTTTTCCAATGTATGATGTGGTGGAAGCTTCATGAGTCCAGTATGAAGACATTGTGTTAATAATATCTTTAAATTTTTTAATTAATTTTATTTATTTCCGTACGTGTATGAATGTACTGTCTGCATGCAAGTTTGTGCACCCGTGTCGTGCAATGCTGCGGAGGTCAGAAGAGGGTGTCAGATTCCCCTGGAACTGGAGTTCTCCTGGAATTGGAGTTTCAGACGGTTCTCGGCCGCCATGTGGGTGCTGGGGATCGAACCCGGGTCCTCTGCAAGAGCGGTCGGCACTCTTAACCGCTAGGCCATCTCTCCAGCCCGATAATATCTTTAAAACAGGAGGATTAGTGGAAATCATTGGAGGCATCCACGAAGAAGGGACTAGTCTCATAATGCAGGTTATAAAGTTGTTCTATCATGTTGAAATACATCTCTGGGTATCCTCACTTGAACTCAAACCAATATGATTGCCTAATCTGTATTTCGTTATCACTGAAAACGGGAAACATACTAGTTTGTCACAAAGTATGTGGTCTGAGATCTTCTATGTTACATGATAGTAATCTGGATTTGTATTAGTTTCTTTTCTGTTGCTGTGATAAAACCACCATGACCAAGGGAACTTATAAAAGGAAGAGTTTATTTGAGCTCAGGATTGACAGTTCCAGGGAATCAGAGTCCATTGTGGCAGGAAGCATGGTGGCCGGGTCTGGAGCAGGAAGCCGAGGGTCACATCTCGCAATGAGCACAGGAAGCAGAGAGGGAGAGAATGGGGACCATGAGGCTTGTTAAACTCACTAAGCCCGCCCCCAATGACGTACTTCCTCCAGCATGGCCACACCTTCTAAGACCTCCAACAACAGTGCTACCAACTGGAGACAAAATGTCTGAATACTTAAAGCCTATGGGGGAACACTCTCATTCAAACCACAAGACTCTTTCGCTTGACTTCTCTTGCCCATCTGGATTGTCATTACACTGTATCCAAAGGTGAAGCATATGCCTGTGATAATTGTATTTAGTATGTGATCCTCAAATTGTTTTTCTTTCCTTTAAATTATAGGTTCTGTCAAAAAGACAAAGAAACAGTATGTATTATAGACTCAGATGCTTTTTAGATAATAATTGTGTAAATATTTTGCCCAAGCTATGTGTTGGTAATTACAGCAATGGACTGAATAAAAATAAATAAGTATTTTTCAGTTAAAAATTCTGGCCATATGCTTAGGATGACTGTATTCACCTGTTATTCTATTAGTTAGCTTGGAATTTTATTCACTAGACTCTGTGTAAAAAAAAACAAAACAAAAAAAAAACAAACTTTTGTTCCCCTAGACAGTTAAGCAAATTATTCATCCCACTGTGAATTGACACATTTGCCTATTAGAAAGATAAATGTGTAGTTTATAAATAAAAATGTGTTAGGATTTCACTACAGTTATTTGCAATGGATTTCTTTTGGTTCTCCTCCACAGAGAAATGAAGCAAGACACAGATGGAAGTGATAAAGCCATTTAGCTACTTAGGTCAAAAGCCATTGTTTGCCCCAACAAGAGCTCTGTAATCCCTGCTGAAGAGTTTCCTGCGTCTCACTGTTCACTTGCCATAAATCAAGCCTACCAAGACCCCATAGTCTGCCATTGACACTTCCCTACTGTAAAACCTGTTAGCACTATTTACCTGCATAGATATTCAGAGGAATAAAATGTAGAAGTGGCCACATGCTGTGAGCAGATCACAGACTGAAAATGGGAGGTGCTACATAGGAAAAGGGGTGTGTCTGTGTCCTATTTTGGTTTATGCTAAACATGCCTCCTTCCATTAGGAGCTGGTGAAATGCTTTGGCAGATTAGGCAGTATTAGCATGAGCACAAAGAACCACAGAAATAAGAACAGTGTCTGCTCAGAAAGCAAAGCAACACTTGGTTCTTCATCTGTGACTAAGTGAATCTTTTAGAAATATGTTTTCATTATATTGTTTGTATGTGTTTATTGACTTTTGTGAATGTCGTACAATATGTTTTCATCATGTTTACTTCTCACTCCTTTCCCAAACTCCTCATGAATCCTTATTCACTCCCATTCCCATGATAATTCCATGTCTGTTTTGTTTTTGTTTTTTGTTTGTTTGTTTGTTTGTTTTTTTTAAAAAAAAAACAAAAACCTTGTATTCCACTTTGAGCTAACCACATAATCATATGTCAGAGCCTCTGCTGGAACTTATTCTATGGACTTGGGCTCATAAAGTTTGTGAAAACTGAATCACTTTTCCCTGGAAACTATCAATAACCAATAGCTCCTCAGTGATGAGTGAGGGCTTCTCAATTTGCCTGCTGCCACTGCCTGCTAGAATGTTGACCGGCTTGATCTTGCACAGGTTTTCTGAGGCTAAGTGGCAAAACATTTAAAGTATAGCTGGACACAATGTTCCAAGAGTAAATCCTCTGATGGCTTTTCAGTTCCGAAATAAAATGTTGAGTTTTGACTCTCAGTAGCTTTATATATTTAACAGAAAAAAAGAAAAAAAACAGTACTGCTTATGATTTCAAAAGTGCTGTTAACATAAGTGGCCTACATTTTCGGCCCTTCATTTTTTTTTTTTTTTTTGGTCTTTCGAGACCGGGTCTCCCTGTAGCCCCAGCTGTCCTGGAAATCACTGTATAGACCGGTGGCCTTGAACGCCCAAAAGATCCGCCTCTGCCTCTACCTTCCAATGTGCTCAGATTAAAGGTGTGCGCCACCACACCCAGCTATTCCAGGCTTCATTATGGAGGTGTTTGGTTTAGGGGAGCTGTGATGGGTAAAACGTTCAGCTCCATCAGCTTAGTGCATACTGATCATGCCCTAAACTCTGGATTCCTTCCACTCCTACCTCATCGAATGTACTTGTAATGGCACAACCTTGTCTAGACATGTAGAAGCAGGTGAATTGTAAGCTCAAGACCATCTGCTTTTATATTATGTGCTTTGGGGAAGCCTGGGTTAAAAATTCATTTCTTACAAGAAAAACATAAAAATAATAAAATTTGTATCAATGTATGTATTGATTAGAAAATTGATTGTAGCAACTGACTTTACCTTTGGTATTTTGACCACATTCCAGTGGATGCTACACACCTTCACGGGTGTATAGGAAGCAAAAATTAGTCATGATAGCTTATTAATAAAATTAGGCCTTAAATTTGGGGAAGAGTGGGGTGTGGGTGTAAAAGGAGTTAGAGGGATTTGGATGACTTCTGCCGGCACTAACCCTCACAAAATTTCCATGCTTCTCTTCTTGTCTATGTGTCATTTCACATAGGCATACACCTCAGCTACATGGTCCATGTAATGCTTAATTAATTGTAACACTGAAGACTGCTCTTCTCAAGCACAGTTCTTGTGAAAGCTTCTCTTGCTATAAGCAGATAGCAGCAGTCCTACTAAGGGAAGAGAGAACGAGCAATGCCTGCCTGCACCACTGTAGGCAGAACTGACCCCTTGTGCAGAGTCAGTTGGTCACTTTCCATAACCCAACCTGAGAGGTACATCCAACCCAGGTCCTTAGCCTGGAAAAAAATGGAATTTCCCACTCTATTGGCCATGCTTTCCCCACCTGCCAAGCTGCTGTTCTCCAGACAGGAATTTCAGGTTGATGGCCGATGGCCTATTTATCTTCAGCCTCACCCACTCACAATTCACTCCATAGTTGGTGACCTGATAGATCACCATCTAGCCCCCACACCAGATTACCAGCTTGGTGGTCTGAAGGACTGCCGTCCAACCCACTGGCCATGATACTCAAACTTCAGGATCTTGCTTTGGCCTGTATGTATGCAGAAATACCTGCTGGGAATTCTGCTGTATGTAATTGTTGTACTGATGGTAATGGAGAGAGAATGTGTATTATTGCTTTGCTCTGACTCACTTTTATAAGCAAAATGACCTCAGCTCCCCGAGTAAACCACAAGCAGACACCCAGGTCCATGCCACGCACACGATACCACTTCTCCACTTAGCATCTTGTGCCTGGGCTACATTGCTCCCTCTTGGGGTCAGAGGAGCCCCGTGAACCCCACATGGTGCCCTAAGGAGTGCTAGTGAGAACTAGCCCCTCCTTTAATTCAAACTGGATCTTCCCACAAGTTCTGACTATGGTGACAGTATGTAAAAACAAGTAATCAGATCAAATGTAAAAACGCATTACTATTATTACTTTCCTAATCATACAAAAACATTATATAAAATTCTCAGAGCGCTAATAAAATATATTTTCTGACTCTAAACATTGATTTGGACACTGCTAGTGCAACTACTGCTTATTTCTCAGCCAGACATAGACAAGTGTGTATAGACAGTTGATGCAAACAATTTTCACCTAGAACGTGGTAAAGTCTAACACTTTGTACTACATTTTCAAATCAGGTGTCCCCTTTTCATGTCTGTTCACGATAACAGCTTATCCAGGATTGGCCAATTTAAGGGTGCTTTTCTCTGCTGAATGATCCTCTGACAACTTGGGTTACAATGACTTTGAGTTCGGGTCATCCTGAAAAAGCTACAAACAGTGGCCACCCACCTTTTAATTTTGATCCCTGATGATCAGAGTCTTACTGAGAGATACCCAACCAGTTAATGATGTTGGCAGAAGGCCATCTTGGTGCTAAGCAACTACCTTCCTAAAACTGAGAGATACTCAGTGGGTTAGCAATGTGGGTGGAAGGCCATATCTTGTGCTATGCATAGGGCTTTCCTAAAACTTGTTTTTAAAGAAACTCATAATTTTAATGAGATATCGAAAGGAAGAATATCCCTCTTTTTGGTGTCTTGGTACTGTATTTTGTGGACAGTCAATGAATGTAACTGACATGTACCCTTAGGTGAAACGTAGCAGGTGTCCATAGAATCTTACATTCTTAATGCTAATTTCAGGTGGCTACCCTGTTCTCTGTGAGGCTGTAAAGTATCTTGGTTTTGGAAAAGAATGTGACAGGTTAAACAATCAGTCTACTAAAGTGCACATACTGCCGAAGTTATTGGATTCTTTCACGTTAACGTGCATTATCCCAGGACTTCTAAAAACATCATCTAGACAAGTTCTTTTTTTTTTCTTTTGGTTTACACTTTTTTTGGTATTTTATGAGACAGGGTCTCCTTTTGTCCCAGTGGCCTGGAGCTCACTCTGCTTAGACCAGGCTGGCCTGAAACCCNACCAGCTGTGAGTCTCAAGAAGTGACTTGGCTTTATGGAAAGAAGAAACCCAGATGCCTGTGAGTACTGATTACCTTCCCTCTGGGAGGCTAGGTATTTTCACATGTACTCTCTGGCTTAATCTTTGCATCATGTCTCTGAAGGGGTATCATTATCCCTATTTTTACAGATTAGGAAAGAGTGGTTAAGTGTCTTGCCCAGGATCACACAGTTTGTGAATGAGAGCCAGGATTTTAATCCAGAGTACTCCGACTCCTAAACTCATGTTCTTTTTCATAAGCCAAGATCCTTTTGCAAACAACAAGCACTTCCTTTATTCTGCTGTTAGTTCACCCTTTGTCATTTTTCTCCTAAAGGACATTGAAAAATTGAGTTGTGTAAGATGCATGAACATGTGAAAGTAGAGCAGTCGACTTTTTTGCAAACTTGATGGATAAACACTATTGCAGATGGCATTGTACTTGCAGTTTGTAAAGTGCTTAGTATATGGATGCAACCCTGTTATTACCTAGTAGTGGTGTGTATTATTATAATAGCACACAATTATTTAGCTTGGGTAAAATGAGATTGCTATATATTTAAGATGCCATCAAAGTTCTGTTTTTTAGGACTTACTGAAGAACCCTGTTGATTTAATGAATTGCATCATAATCTGTATTTCATAGGAAGATGATTTGCATCAAATTTTCACCTTTATTCAGGGACTTCTGTTTTCTAGTAATTTTTACCAATTTGCATTTGTCAACAATGAACATAGTGTATAGAATTCATACCATTATTTTTATTTTATTTTATTTTTTTGGTCTTTTCGAGACAGGGTCTCCCTGTAGCCCCAGCTGTCCTGGAACTCACTCTGTAGACCAGGCTGGCCTTGAACTCACAAAGATCCGCCTGCCTCTACCTCCCAAGTGCTAAGATTAAAGGTGTGCGCCACCACACCCAGCTATTCAGGCCTTCATTATGGAGGTGTTTGGTTTAGGGGAGCTGTGATGGGTAAAACGTTCAGCTCCATCAGCTTAGTGCATACTGATCATGCCCTAAACTCTGGATTCCTTCCACTCCTACCTCATCGAATGTACTTGTAATGGCACAACCTTGTCTAGACATGTAGAAGCAGGTGAATTGTAAGCTCGAGACCATCTGCTTTTATATTATGTGCTTTGGGGAAGCCTGGGTTAAAAATCATTTCTTACAAGAAAAAAATAATTTGTATCAATGTATGTATTGATTAGAAAATTGATTGTAGCAACTGACTTTACCTTTGGTATTTTGACCACATTCCAGTGGATGTCTACACATTCACGGGTGTATAGGAAGCAAAAATTAGTCATGATAGCTTATTAATAAAATTAGGCCTTAAATTTGGGGAAGAGTGGGGTGTGGGTGTAAAAGGAGTTAGAGGGATTTGGATGACTTCTGCCAGGCACTACCCTCACAAAACACCATGCTTCTCTTCTTTGTCTATGGTCATTTCCATATAGGCATACACCTCAGCTACATGGTCCATGTAATGCTTAATTAATTGTACACTCACTGAAGACTGCTCTTCTCAAGCACAGTTCTTGTGAAAGCTTCTCTTGCTATAAGCAGGTATAGCACAGTCCTGCTAAGGGAAGGAGAACACAGTGCCTGCCTGCAGCCACTGTAGGCAACTGACCCCTTAGTGCAGAGGTCAGTTGGTTACTTTCACAACCTAACCTGAGAGGTACATCCAACTCAGGTCCTTAGCCTGGAAAAATGGAATACTTCCCATCTTGGCCATGCTTTCCCACCTGCCCAAGGACTGCTGTTCTCCAGACAGGAATTTCAGGTTGATGGCCGATGGCCTATCTTCAGCCTACACCCACTCACAATTCACTCCATAGTTGGTGACCTGATAGATCACCATCTAGCCCCACACCAGATTACCAGCTTGGTGGTCTGAAGGACTGCCGTCCAACCCACTGGCCATGATACTCAAACTTCAGGCCTGCTTTGGCCTGTATGTATGCAGAAATACCTGCTGGGAATTCTGTGTAATGATGGTAATGGAGAATGTGTATTATTGCTTGCTATGACTCACTTTTATAAGCAAAATGACATCAGCTTCCAGAGTAAACCACAGAACCCCAGGTCCATGCCACTGCACACTGCATACCACTTCTCCACCTAGCATTCTGTACCTGGGACACGTTACTTGCTCCCTCTTGGGGTCAGAGGAACCCCGTGAACCCCACATGGTGCCCTAAGGAGTGCTAGCTGAGAACTAGCCCCTAATTCAAACTGGATCTTCCCACAAGTTCTGACTATGGTGACAGTATGTAAAAACAAGTAATCAGATCAAATGTAAAAACGCATTACTATTATTACTTTCCTAATCATTAACAAAATACATTATATAAAATTCTCAGAGCGCTAATAAAATATATTTTCTGACTCTAAACATTGATTAGGACACTGCTAGTGCAACTACTGCTTATTTCTCAGCCAGACATAGACAAGTGTGTATAGACAGTTGATGCAAACAATTTTCACCTAGAACGTGGTAAAGTCTAACACTTTGTACTACATTTTCAAATCAGGTGTCCCCTTTTCATGTCTGTTCACGATAACAGCTTATCCAGGATTGGCCAATTTAAGGGTGCTTTTCTATGCTGAATGATCCTCTGACAACTTGGGTTACAATGACTTTGAGTTTGGGTCATCCTGAAAAAGCTACAAACAGTGGCCACCCACCTTTTAATTTTGATCCCTGATGATCAGAGTCTTACTGAGAGATACCCAACCAGTTAATGATGTTGGCAGAAGGCCATCTTGGTGCTAAGCAACTACCTTCCTAAAACTGAGAGATACTCAATGGGTTAGCAATGTGGGTGGAAGGCCATATCTTGTGCTAAGCAAAGGGCTTTCCTAAAACTTGTTTTTAAAGAAACTCATAATTTTAATGAGATATCGAAAGGAAGAATATCCCTCTTTTTGGTGTCTTGGTACTGTATTTTGTGACAGTCACATGAATGTAACTGACATTGTACCCTTAGGTGAAAAGTAGCAGGTGTACATAGAATCTTACCTTCTAAGCTCATTTAAGGTGATACCATGTTCTCTGTGAGCTGTAAAGTATCTTGGTTTGGAAAAGAATGAAAAGTAAACAATCATGTCTACTAAAGTGCACATAATGCAGAAGTTATTTGGATTCTTTCACTGTCTAAAGTGAATTATCCCAGATTCTTACAAACATCATAGACAAGTTCTTTTTTTTTTTTTTCTTTTTGGTTTTACACTTTTTTTGGTATTTTTGAGACAGGGTCTCCCTTTTAGTACCAGGTGTCCTGGAGCTCACTCTGTAGACCAGGCTGGCCTTGAACCCACAGAGATCCACCTATCTTTGCCTCCTGAGCGCTGGGATTAAAGGCATGCGCCACCATGCCTGGCCATAGACAAGTTCTTTTATACAAATGATTTTCTTTGTGCTTTAGACTGATAAGACTTACAGAGAGTTCTTATGAAAAATTTTAGTGTCCTTGTGCATACAATTCAAAACAAAGGATTACAGTTATTTACCATGTTCAAGTGGCTCTTAAAGGGATGTGGAAAATGGATGGACACAAGGCATCACACTCACAGAATATCATATTTCTCTTCTTTCTGTATGATAATTCCCACGTAAACACAGACTTTACATCATCCATGTAATGAGCAACAACTATACAATAAACACATATTTCTCAAGCACCTTTCTGACACTGATCACTGCATCTGGAAACAGCTGATGAGATCAAATGTACAAGCACAAAGCTATTAATAGTGTCCACTGTTTTCCTGCTACAAGGGTGATATAACTCCTGTTCTTAATGTATTCCTAGTTTTTTCAATCTTGAATCAACTTCTAAGAAGGAGGAATGCTGTTACCCCTCATGATATTGAGGTACCTCAAGTACTTCCTGGAACTTCTGGATATGATACAGAATCTCAAATGGAAGGTATTGCTGAAATTCAATAATTGACTTCAATTATATATAATAGCTGTACATTATGTTGGGTACCATCTATAAACTCAGGAAAAATTTAACAGTATTTAAATATGTGTATAATATTAATTTTCCTGTTACCAGTAGATAAAATAATAACGGAATTAAAAATGTATCTAAAACCATCATTATTTCAAAATGAATGACATGAAACAGAGTAAAAGTGAGGTTCATGTTGTATTTGTCTGTGTGGTTTCACCTGGTGCAGGTAGGAATGTGTCATCCACCTTCTGTCGTCCTTTCTCTCCGATATGGGTGAAGTACATGTATCAGACCTGAAGCTCCTCAAGGATGATCTGGATCTTGTCAACATTCAAAAGAATGAGGATGGATTTTGTATTACATAACATGCTTTGTCAGAGCCAATGGGAAAATGTTCCAGGACTGGTCATGACATACCCCCTTCTTGGAAAGCTAAAAGAGTGAAAATAGAAGTTAAGGACAAGGAATCTTTAAGATTTGTGTGCCATCTTCCTGTGTCATGCATGTACATGATTTTAGGCAGCTACACACACAAATGCATGCACACATATACATCCATAAACACATCCGCACATGCAAGCAGTAAACAAAATTATCATAAGTACATTTTACACTATTACAATAATTTCATAAGGATCTTTGGTTGATATTACAGAAAAGTGAAGGTTTCACAAATACACTAATATTACACCCTTGGGATTCTAAGCATGCTATGTGCTGCTCATCTCCACAGAGCAGGGCACATTGTGCAATTTGTTGATCTCTTGTTGCTTTCTCAATTTTTCCCTGCTTCTAACATTTATAGCATAACAATTATTTGCTTTGGCTTTTAATTTCACTTCTAAGTCTGCCACATGTTATAAAACGAAGTATTATCTGTAGAGTTTTTAGGAAGTCAATTGTTCTATGTGTGAATTTTTTTTTTACTTCATCAAAGTTGTCATTCCTACCCTATTGAGATGTATAGTTACGTCTGCTTTGCCTGATTTATAATTTTTACAACTTAGTAAGCCACAAAGAAGCACAAAATTATGTCATTTCCAAGAAAATGGATGTAAGTAGACATTATGACCATGTTAAGTGTATTATGTCACAATGAAAAATGTTAAATTCCAGGTGATTCATTTGTGGTACTTAGATTTTATATGCATACAAAAACCCTTGTAATTAATTATGACAGAAAAGTGGAGGCAAATCCTTCGAAGTCCAAAAAATGCACCGAAATGGCAGAGGAGTGAGAGGGGAAGGCACAGCATGTGTCTCGGCAGATGTCAGTGTACACTGTACAATTACATATGAATGTCCTGATGAAATCCAGTAGATTATGTGAAGTCATTGTGTTTCACAATGTTATTTTGATCTTTGAAGTTTTCTAAATATTGGCTGGAAGTTGCTCCCAGAACATTCCTGACTACCAGACTCTGAAAGATCAACAGATTTTATATATATAGATATAGATAATATACATATAGATATTAATATATATACATTTATTGTTTTAATAATTTCAATGTTAATATTGTCTGCATGTTTGTAAGTGCACCATGTTGTGTAATATCTGCGGAGGTCCGATGAGTGCATTGGATCCCCTGGTATTTGAGTTAGGATGGTTGTTAGATGCTTTGTTGGTGCTGGGAAATGAACTTTTTTCTTCTGCAAGAGCAGCCAATTCATTTAACTGCTGAAATATTTCTCCAGCTCCAAAATTCAATTATTTTCTATTACATTATGTTGTGTACACATGTAACACATATACAACCTCCATTGCTTTACACTCTTTAAAAATATTGCCTATGCACTCAGCACAATATAATCAAATATACATCCTTTATATGCTTTATGTTTGCGGAGTAATTTGTACACAGTGTAGGAGAAGTATAGTGTGTTTTTTTTTTCTTTTCTCAAACTACCTTGTTTCATGGTAAAAATCACCCTACTTAAAACTGTGTGTAATGTGTTTATCATGGATTTAAATCCTAGATGATATCATGATACTGTCTAAGTCAATATAGGAGAAGATAGATAGAATAAGAGGAGATAAGAGGATAGAGAGATAGGAGAAAGGACGATACGGGAATAGAAGCAGGAGAGGGATGTGACTGTAACTGACAAGATGGATAAGTGGATGTTTGTATTTGCCGCTGAGCCTTATAAATGTGAATTGGGACCCTGAAACCCACATGATCACTGGAGAAAACCCCATACTGCAAATTATCCTCAGAAATCCACATGTGCTCAAAGATGCATCTTGAAGCATCTTGAAGCATAATAAATATTTTTAAAAGTATTCGAAAATGTTCATTTAAGATTTACAAAACAAAGATACATTCTTTCCTAATGATTTAGATTTCCCTTGTTTACAAAGTAAAACATTCTGTTAGTTCTATCGGGGGCTTCTCTGCCTTCTTGGAACACAACCAAGCACCAGTCTCTCCTTATTCATTAATTATACCTAGTCACATATGATATCTCTTTTATCCATATCAAGTAAAGGTCTCTGAGTAAATAATAAGGGTCCCATGAAACACAAGTTATTTTCTGTCCTCCTAGCAATACCTGGAAATGCAAAGGCTGTATCTTTACCAGTGCTGCAAGAAGAACCATCATCCTCCGAGTCATTAGTAAGCAGTCCTTTCCTAATTCTAAGATACAAAAGATTCCCTTATGTTTTAGTGGATATGACATTAGGATCTCGGGCTAAATATGTGTATCATAGATATTGGACAGTTTACTTTTGAAGAAGGAAATAGAATTTTATCACCTTGGTCCTGTTTCAAGAAAGCAAGCAAAGGCTCAGTGTAAGTTAGGAACGCTTTGCATAATGGGACCTTAACTTCTGGACAGAGGTTCCTTTTCAGATAGAATACATAGTGTTAAAATGGAAGATGATATTCATGGTATCTATGAAGACATTCATTATTCTGTAAGTTTCTTCTCACTGTTTCTGTGTCCCGTGGTTTATATTGTCTGAGTATATTCCCCAGACACTGCTATGGGGACAAATCCCCAATCCCAGGTATGAGAATGTTGAATTGGCAAGCCCTTTAAACCGTGGCAATTAGTGTCCATAATTGGAGGCACCCTCAAATGAGGGATTAATTTAACAAAGCAAATTATAAAGTTGTTCTGCTATCTTTCAATGCCTTTTAGGGAGCCCTCTGTTGATGCCAACGAGATAGATTTGTTTGAGCTGGTTTTAATCACCAAAAGTGGAAAGCATCCTGATTTTGTGACAAAGTGCACTGTTGTAAGGACTTTTGTAACAGAATCACATGATATAATAAAACAGTCTTTCACTTGACTGCCCTTGCTTTTGTGACTCAAACTATACTCTGTCAGTGGGTGAAAGAAAACCCTGCACAAACAGAACTTATCATGATGTGATGTGATCCTTAAAGTGTTTTCTTTCATTAAATTCTAGGTACAGTATAAGAAAGAGAACAGCTGTAAGTTATCTGAAATCACTTAAAGCACATTTTGGATAAAAAAAAATGTTTAACCGATAGTTTTCTTTTTGTTTCATGCATCATCATGTATCCCTGTGATCTATGTTACTTATTTGGAATGAGAATTTGGCATGTAGTTTTGTTTTGTTTCAGGATTTTTGTTATTTTAATTAATTAAATTTAATTATTTATTTATTTACTCTTTGAGTGTGAAGTAATAACCTATGTAAACAATTAGAGATTTTGACTACAGTTGCNTCTGTCAGTGGGTGAAAGAAAACCCTGCACAAACAGAACTTATCATGATGTGATGTGATCCTTAAAGTGTTTTCTTTCATTAAATTCTAGGTACAGTATAAGAAAGAGAACAGCTGTAAGTTATCTGAAATCACTTAAAGCACATTTTGGATAAAAAAAAATGTTTAACCGATAGTTTTCTTTTTGTTTCATGCATCATCATGTATCCCTGTGATCTATGTTACTTATTTGGAATGAGAATTTGGCATGTAGTTTTGTTTTGTTTCAGGATTTTTGTTATTTTAATTAATTAAATTTAATTATTTATTTATTTACTCTTTGAGTGTGAAGTAATAACCTATGTAAACAATTAGAGATTTTGACTACAGTTGCTGTATTCAGGTTTGATCTCTTCCTAGGTACAGATTATTATTCTTTTGTACTAGGCTTTGCATGTGAGGGCAGTTCTGCTAAGGGAGGCTGCTCCCTGAGGCTCCTCCCTGGGAACCCAGCACTTTCACAGCCACCACTTGGCTATGAAATCACTTTTCCTGCAGCCAAAGCCATGAGACTGATGGCCTCACAGACCTAATATAAATCTGGCCTAAGACCTGCTTGTTCCTTTCAGGGCCTCCCACTATGTAGCTAAACCATAATCTGTGGGACTGCTGGCCCCAGAGCTTAACACTGCTGCTAAAGGCTGATAGTACTCCCCCAGACTGACAGGCTAGCCAAAACCCAAGTCTGATTGACTTACAATTACACACATGGATTAATGGACCAGGAACCTTGTTAGGTGGTATACATAATGAAGAATCAGTTTACTGTATGTAACACATTACTTATATAGGCAGAGTGACATAACCTCCCAGAAGCAATTACCCCCTACATCACACATTGTTCTCATCCATGGGGCAAGTTCAGATAGCAAAGTTCAGGTGGGCAATTGAGTTAATGTCAGCAGCTACTCGAAGCCTACATTCACCAATGTCTCCCCATTTTAATTATATTTTATCTGGTAGCACAGGTGAGCCCATGGGAGAAGTTAACATCACAAAGGAATCTGGGCTTTGAATAGCCAGCTCCTCAAAACTGCTTTGAGTGGGTGGGTGGGGGAGCAGACCTGACATTTTTATTTTTTACAGACTAAGAGTGATTAATCCTCCCAAAAATATCTACCACAAGTTGAGCCAATTATCAAACATAAGCAGTGCATATACACAATATTCACACAAAATCAATTAGCAAGCATCTATGTCCAAATTTTGTACAACCCAGATTCAACATAGTCCAATTGAAGAGGTTTTCATGCACAAGCATATTGATTAAATAAGAGTCCAATACATATTTGTTGTGAATCTCATGAGTTACCCCCATCTCTTCAGCCCTTACAAAACTGACACAGCTCTTCTTCTTCGAGTGGTCCCTCGGCCTTGGGAAAAAGGGGTAACAGACAGTGAGAAGTAAAATGATCCATTTTTCTTTGAAGTGACACATCAGACTCTCAGGTTTATTCAAGCTTTGTTTCCAAAGGCTGGTGGCAGATCCAGGGATCTGGATTTTTAATTCTACAAATAAAACACAAATATTGAAAAGTACAGGCACTTAGCAAACATTAATTATTGTGACAGCATTTGTTGTGAGTGTAGACACAAATGTTTAGATGGTTTCTTTATCTAGGAACTGTGGCTTTTGTGTAAAGAGATGTCAACAAATTTCTTTTTTGTGTACAAATTTCTATTATGGTTTATAATGTCATTTAGCCACTAGAAGGTTCAAACTTATGGTATTAGCCCTGTGCTATTCCTCCAAGGAGCAGACTTTATTTACCCAATTAAATTTTGGGGGATGCACTAACATGAGGCTGCCAGGCAAGTAAGGTGTAGCCAAGGAGTCTGCTAGACTCAGGAGACCATTTTATTTCTAGTGACCTACATAGTGCTCTCTGGCAACATGGAGACCAACTGTCCATTTGCATCATGAGGTCTCAACACAATTTTTCTTTTTCATGCCAACATCATGTCTTCAACAGTAGGATTTTACTGCTTCCTTTTTGCATGTGCCCCAACATTACAGGCAAATAGCCTTTGTTTTAGGGGAATTTTAGGGCCTCCTAGCCAACAGCTACTTGTTAGAATATCTCATAACCGTTACTAATGCACTCCTCCATTAATATGTTCTATTTAACCATAAAGCTACTTAAGATGTTATGATTATTTTGGGCTTTGGTACTTTGTTTTTGTTTTTGTTTTTGGTCTTTTTGAGACAGGGTGTCCCTGTAGCTCTTGCTGTCCTGGAAACTCACTCTGTAGACCAGGCTAGCCTTGAACTCACAGAGATCCCACCTGCCTCTGCCTCCCAAGTGCTAGGATTAAAATTTTGCACCACCACCCCAGCTGGTACTTTCTTTAATTAATTTTACCATTTATTTTTATTTTTGGGGGGATAAAGAATATTCTTCCAACAAATCTTATGCCTGTTAGCCAGTTAAAAAAAGCAGACAGACAGGCCCAATAAGAAAGAAGTCATTACCATGACTGTTGGCTCTTTTTAGAGTTAGGAAGAGAGACAGGAAAACTTCTTCTCCCTCCAAGGCTAAGTAAAACCTGTCAGAAATATCATTTCCATACCAATTCTCTCTTTTCACAACTGGGAGGGAGAAGCAAGAAGGATTTTTTTAAAGGGTTTTCATACCAGAGTTTAGAAGCACCTGAAAAATGTTTCATTAAGACAGATTGTGAGTGGTTGTTTTATTTAAAAGATTACAATCCAGGGAGATGCTTTTCACCTCTGACTCAAGTAGTTTGAGGTCCTGCTTCTTCTTGATATTCAGATGGACCATATCTCTATCGATGTCTCCTGGTCCATCCTTTAGAGTCCAAGGACAGACATTTCTTTTTTTAATTTATTTATTATCTTTTCTGTGTATGACTATACTGTCTGCATGTAGGTTAGTGCATTTGTGTCATGCAATGCAGTGGAAGTCAGAAGAGGGTGTCAGATTCCCCTGAAACTGGAGTCAAAGATGGTTCTTAGCCCCCATGAGGATGCTGGGAATAAAACCTGGGTCCTCTGCAATAGCAGTTGGTGCTCTTAACCACTGAACCATCACTTCAGCCCCCAGACATTGCTTACAGGCACCCTTATTGGCTGTGGCTCTGACTGTGGAAAGACACAAGTAAAACCTGTTCTCAATATAGCAGGGACCCACACCCTTCCATTGATTGGACAATAGATCAATCCAGCACACCATTACTCTTCATTATTCCCCATCAAAGGGCTGCAGTGCTTGTGGACTGGAAGTACTGTATCTGGCTTCAAAAGTGACAGACAATTTATAGTAAAGAATGCTCTACATACAGCACCATGGGTGAAGATATATAGAGCTCTTCTCTTTGGTTCGTAACTGTCCTTTTAAAGTTTTATAAATTCTATCAACAATACTTTGGCCCTGGAGGTTATGGAGATTATAAGGAATACCAGTTGTGTGAGAAATATCCCAAAATACACAGAAGTACTTAAACTGTGCACTAGTATGTCCTAGTCTATTGTCAATTTTTAATTGATGCCAATCCCAGGCCCCCTACATCATGTGCTGTTCTGACCCATGGAGCAGGGTCAGATAGGGACATGCGGGTAAGCAATTGAGCTAAGGTTGGTAGCCTTGTGAAGCTTGCATTCTTCTACATGCATTTGTTTTTCAACAAGAAAGACACCCCAACTACCCAACCCATTTCCATTGAAAATACGCCAATTTATAAAGCAATTTGCACACGTATCCTATAAAAGATGTATTCAAACATCATCATGAGTGGTGGATATGTGTGTGTATTCCTCCTCATATGACTAAACAAAGGAACAGAGGTGAGATATGCAGCCTTTTGTATATGTATCTCAACAGCCACTTTATACATTTAAGGTAAATTTTATGGAAGTTTGCTGCTTCCCAGCATATGCCTAACCACATAAGTCCCAAACACTTGTATCACTACCTCAGTGGTCCAAACCCAAAGTAACACAAGTCACCTGCCTGCAGACATTCACAAGCATGAAAGAGAAAAATGTCTATATGCTGCTGGTCGTATCACAGATTGTGAAAATGGTGCCACTACATAGGAAAAAATGGGGCATATGAATGTCATACTTAGGTTTATGTTAGACATGGCTCTTTCCATTTATCCCTGGAGAAATATTTTAACAATTTTATATTAGCACAAAAAGAAAAGCCCCACATTTTAGAGACTTGTCTACTAAGTATTCCATTGACCAACTGGTAATTTTTCTTTCCTGAATATTTTTTTAGAAATTAATTTTAATTATTTTACATTGAAAAGAGGTGTTCTTTTTGAGGATACAAGTGTTTGTTTTGCACACACACGCATATATATATATATATATATATATATATATATATATATGTACCATGTGTATTCTTGAGACCCATAGAGCTTAAAGTCTAACCTCTGATACCCTAGAAATGAAGTTACAGAAGTTTGTGAGCCATCATGTTCTGGTGATAGCCAAAACTCTGTCTTCTACAAGAGTGGTCCATGCTCTTAAATCTTGCTAGTGACTGGAAATATATTTTAAGTGTGAATTTTACCTTTTGGCTCCAAGAGTACTGTCTCTCACTGGTAGTCATTTTCCATTTTTTCAATTCACGGAAGGAAATTTTATATAGTGGACAGTGATGGCAGTAACAGTTTGCCATTATTTTAAAAATGCCTTCTGCTTAAGTTGTCTAAATATTCAGTCCTTTGATTTGGCTATCTTTTGTTAAGAGTAGCTAGTATTGGGCATGCAGCTCAGTTGAATCAGAGCATTCACACTATATGCAAAGCCCTGAGTTTGATCCCTACGACTACATAAAGTATTGATTTCATGGTACAGTGCTGAAATACCCAAATATTGAGAAGTGGAGAAAGAAGAATCATAACTTCAGGGGAATCCTATTGTACACAGCAAATTTCAGACAAGACTCAGATTGAGAACTTTCAAGAAAAAGTGAAAATAAAGCAGGTAGGATTTTGTCACATGGCACTGTGGGGTCTATTGATGGAAGAGGAATTTATAGACAATGGACTTTGAAATGTGTGAGGTGACAAGTTTCCCACTTAGTGGTAGATAGAACACTGCCTTTCCTTCAGCCGGATATGTCAACTTGTCATACAGCTGCTGAAGAAAAGTTTAATCTCAAAAATTGTACACACTACCATCATTATGTCACAGATCAGTTCTTTGCCTGTTCATTAATGTTGAGGCTTTACCTAAAGTTAGCCAGTTGAATTCTTTTCTGCACATCCATCATGTGACAACTTGCCTTAGAGTAACTGGAGTCTAAGCCATCCTTGGAGTGTGCTTCCCTGATAATCAAAATCACTCACTGAGAGGTAACTCACATTTTGAAGATGTTGGAGCAAGACCACATTTTGTATTAAGCAAGGAACTCAGACTAACATGTTTTAGAGCAAAATTACACTTTTTGAAGTCATGGATTAAATATAGATGGCGGTCTCCATTAAATTTTGTCTTGTGATATCTCTAATTGGTTCCCTTAGATTAAAAAAATATAACAGATCTCCACAATTTCTGACCTGCCCAACTCATTTAACATGATTACATGTGTTTCCATGAACTCTAATAATCTAAAATTTCATAGAGAACCCAAAACAACAAACAAGTTCATGGTCAATTAAAAAAAAAAAACATTTTATTTGTCATTAGAAAGCCGTAATAACCTTGGTCTGTGGTTCAATCATCTCCTAGTTATCTGACTGAGATTACTAACAATCAGCAGTAGCACACTTGGCAACACATGGCTTTTCCTTATAGTTATACCATTGTTCAGTTCTTCAAAACCATGAGGCTTGGGGAGAGGGGGGGAGAGCCTTATTAAATGTTTAGTATCCTAGTGAAAAGCCTGGAAAACAGAATGATTTCTATGAATTCCCCTTTGTCCATGTGGCTCCCATAGAAAATTGGACGTGGTTATCACGTCTCAGTTGGCTATACTTCTTCACCTTGCTCTTCTTTATTTTCTTCATTTTGGAAGAATTTCCAGTGCCTAGTATATGCCTTAAGTGAAACTTACAGAGACCCCAAGGTAGCACTGCTCACTTACATGTAAACAATCACAAGTACAAAAGTTAGGGAAGTTCAGGGGTCTTTAGTCAGTCATAGATTCTGAGAATGTGACACACTACGGAGAAGTGTGTGTGTGTGTGTGGTGTGTGGTGTGTTGTGGGTAAGAGGGAGAAGAGAAAGGGATGAGACATAGAGAGAGAAAAAAATAAATAGTATGGTAGAACCTGGCTTTTCATATAAAATATTTAAAATGCGGGCTGGAGAGATTAGCCTAGCGGTTGAAGAGTGCCGACTGCTCTTGCAGAAGACTCGGGTTCAATCCCCAACAACCACATGGTGGCGGCTGGAGAACCGTCTGTAAGCTGCCAAGTCCAGGAGAACTCCAGTGCCGGGGAATCCCCGACGGCCCTCTTCCCTTCTGACCTCCGAGGCATTGCACGACACGGTGCACAAACTCCCATGCAGGCAAGACAATTCACACACATAAAAAAAAAAAAAGAAATTGGGTGAAAGCTTTAGTTTATTAGAGTGCATTAGCATGAGCACAAAGAGATATATCATTTACAGCCTGTGTTCACTTTGATGTCTAATCACATAGTTATTCTGGGCTGGATCATTCTTTTGGATATTTCAATTTGATCTAGAACCTGTGCTGCAAGAGTGCAGCCTGTCCGTGGTCATTCTCCATGTGTCCTGTAAGCATGAGCCCTCAGTGGATTTACACAATCCAAAATGAAGAGTATGTCTGAAGATCATTATTTTCTTAAAGCATTCGGCTATAGTAAATGTACTAGTTTCATGTTAAACTCTGAAACAGTTTGGTCTAGGAGAGCTTGTGTAATCTGGACCATGAAGCTCAGTTAGTTTAGTGTATACTTACCATGTACAATGTGCTCAATTTGATTTCTGGTACTGCAGAAAAATTGTCCATGGTGGAGCAGGACTGTTAAACTTATTCTTTAGAGGTGGAGCAGGAAATCATAATCTCATGTTCATTATTTTCTAAATATTAAGGTTGAGGTTAATCTAGACTAGAGATTTCCAATTACTACCCCCCCCCCGCAGCCACACACATACCAAAAAAAAAAAAGAGAAGGACTATGTCAATTGCATTGTGTGTTCTGTAGATCAAAGAGCAGTTTATAAAAAGTCAATATCAGTGTGAAGAACGGGTGACCAGGTATGGCACATACTCCTTGCCAGTATAAACACTACTCTTATCTACACTTAGTCCTCACTGTCCACATAGTTGCTTAGGACATTTATCACCTAGAAAGTCAAGTGCATAGAAACCACCACAGCAAGGACCTCTATTCCTGTCAGTTCATATGGATGGCTTAGCTAGGTTTGGCCAGTTGAAGGGAAATTTCTTGACATCCTAGCCATCATGCTACAAATTGGCTTAGAAAGACTTTGAGTCTGAGATATGTTAGGAAACATGTATTAGTTATTTTGAATGTTTATTTTTTTATTTTTTTTATTGATGCTTAGACGATCTTACCTACAGATACCCACCTCACAGTTTTAACATATTGGACAAAGGCCATAGAAAATGTATACTTGGCAAGCACCCTCCTATAACATAATTTGTAGGAATGTCATGAGTCAGGGACTCAAAGTTAGTGCATCTCTTCCTTCTGGGAATTTGGCTAGTTACAGTAGCATGAATATAATTGACGTTGTATGTTTGGGTGAAATGTGAGAAGAATATGTCACTCTTTGTATTCCAAACTCACTTAAGGTGATAACAGATGTTCTCTTCAACTATAAAATTTCAATATTGGGTGAAGAATGAAAAGGAAACAACCACTGTCCACTCTCTGAATCCAGTTCAATACTCTGGATTCATTTAGTTGGGTGAAGCTGCCAATTCTGGGATTTAACAAAAGTAATTTAGAACATTTGCAGCACAGGTGCCAGCCTCTTTTTAAAAAAATATTTTTTAAAGATTTTTATTATTTATTTTTTTGGTGGTGTAAGGAATGTACTGTATAATGTAGGTTGGTGCAGCCCGTGTCGTGCAATGCCGCGGAGGTCATAAGAGGGTCTCGGATTCCCTTGGAACTTGAGTTAAGATGGTTCTCAGCTGCCAGGTGGTGCTGGGAATCAAACGGGGGCGCGGGTCCTCTGCAAGAGTAGTCCGGAAAAAAAAAAAAAACAAAAAAAAAAAAAATGGCTCTTAACCGCTAGGCATCTCTCCAGGCCCCACACATGTGCCCCCCTCTTATGAATTACCATTGTATAAGTCCCTGTTAGACTGGGGAGATCTTATCGAATTATAGTGTCTTGGTGAATGGCGGGCGGAGAACCGTCTGAAACTCCAATTCCAGGAGAACTCCAGTTCGGGGGGAATCCGAGACGTCGTTCGGACCATCTGCAGCATTGCATGACATGGGCGCACAGACTTGCATGCAGCAGGAACATTCATACACATACAGAATAAATAAAATTAAAAAAACCTGTAAAAAAAAAGAGAGAGATATTATAGAAGTTTCCAACTGTGTTGTGATAGCTTCAGAGGGATTTGGATGCCATCCATAAAGCATGATACCCACATATATTCAGCGATTATGTCTTCCTTTCTGTAGTATACAATCACATAAATTTATTTTTTTATTTTTTAATCACATAAATTTAGACTTCACCTACACTGCCCATGGAATGCATAATTCATTGTTCAGTGAACTCCATTATCTTCTTGATATATCATTCTGACTCCCATAACTATACCTAGAAACAAGTAATAAGATCAAAATACAAGCACTTAATCATTATTAGGTCCTTGCTTTTTTTCTGCAATGAAGTAACATAACTTCTCATGTTCTGAATGCATTTCCAGTGTCTACAGCCTTGAATAAGGATTTTCACAAGAAGAGACTTGGCTTGCACCATGCTGAGCATAGAAAATCTGAAGATCCAGAAGAATTGGCAAAGAATGGTATTGGTGAAATGTATTCACAGGTCCTGTGTGATAGTGCACTGGCTGTGCAGGAATAAATGCTGAATTTGAATCCCCAATGGTAAGAACCAACAGAGATGCATTGCACCTCTCACTCAAGTTCGAGGTTCCCGTCTCCTTGATGTTCAGATGGACCAATCTCTCTATGGTGTCTCCTTGCCAATCCTTAATATTCCAAGGACAAACATTCTCTTCTCTTTTTTTTTTTTTTTTTTTTTTGAGGGAAAGACAAGATTTCTTCAATTCAAACAGGATTATGTTACATTTCCTACCATTCAGTCGATTACAGATGATCTTGTACCATAGTAAAAAGATGTACCTTTTTGGTTATAACCAGAGATGCTAAAAGGTCCATAAAGCACATCCTAAGGCGTCAGTTGTAGGTTTTGCAGGCTTGTGGGGAATATAGGGTCCAGCTCCCTAGTGTCTCTAGACAGATTTCAGGGGAATGCCAACTTGTTCCCGAAGGGTGAGTCTTAGTTGATGCCCACCTCCTGGAAGGCAATGCCAATGTCACACAAATAGACATGACATTTGTGCTCCCTCATAGGCAGAGGTAGGCCCAGTTCCAGGGACCATTTGGCATCAATGCCCTGTTCAGCTTCATATACAGGTGGGCCTATGCTGAGCACTGGCGCCCTGTTCTGGTTGGTCCGTCTACAGCTGCCTTGTACCAGGGCTGATCTCACAGGAAGGCTTTCTCAGGGCAATCCAAGTAGTTGATAATCAGGTCCACAGGGCTAGTGGGAGATCTCTGTGACTAGATATTTGTTGACCTTGGGTTTTTCGGAGAGAGAGTTCATGCTGATTGATGACTCCTGCATCTTACAAACTTGTGTAGGAAGAGGATGACTTGCACATCATGGTTGGCTAAATGCTTTACACAACTGATGCCCTGAGCCCCCTTCAGGTGAGGCCCACACAGCAGGGCTACTGTAGGCCTCTGGTGGATATTCTTGGGATTCAACCTGTTGAGTTCTCCAAGGAGAATCAGTACCAGCTGACTGGCACACACACCAGTCATCTCAAGTTTTTTCTCTAAGGTTAGTCCATGCTTCTCAGCCACAGATAACAGCTGTTGATGAAGCTCATATGAAACACTTGGCACCATGAGGCCAGAATATGTACAGAACTCCTTGCTCACCTTGGGTACTATGATCTGTGGACAAACAACGTGCTCCAACTCCAGGATGTTCTGGTCTGGTGATACCAGCAGTCTTTTCTTTGGGATACTCAGGGAAGAGGTGCCACTTCTCTCATACATGTCAATCTCTTCAAACACAGCTGCCTTGTCAAAAAGGGCCAGGCTCCCCTTACAAAGTCAAAATCTGTGTCTGGAACATCTCTCAGTGTTATCTCCAAAGCACCCATCATCTTTCTTCTTCATTTGGCCATTCTTTAAACCATGTTCTTTGAGGTTGCCTGATTTGTTTGCCTGACTAAGACCAGGAATTGTCCCCAGGACTGAAGCTTTTGACTGACTCAAGGATTCCATATGCTTGTCCACAGAGCTGTTCAGAACAAGCAGTTTTCAATGCATTTTGGTGCTGAGAATTGGCACCATCTTGACTCCTCACGTATCTTCTCACAGTGATTTTCTGAGGGGCACTGCCGAAAGAAGCTGGCTTCCTTGGCCACATGCCCTATGCCATTTTGATTGATACCCACTTGATATGCAATACCAGAATGTCCTACTTCTGTCTGATGAATGCCTCCAAAATGCTAGTTGTCTCTAGGACCTGGTATCTCTAGAGTTTTTAATTCTGTAATATCACCTACCCCGAAAGTGACTTCAGGTACAAGACGCTTCACTCCATTGTGGAAAGGCTAGTGAGAGAAATGGTCTGGCTGACCAGATCCACTGTGGACACTCTTCCATGATAGATGGATACAATATTTCCCAGCCAATCCATAGCCATGCTTCAGACTTGAAACCAAAAGTATGATCCAAATAGCCAAAAATGGCTGTTTCTCACGAAAAGGCAGTAGGTTGCTCGCTCCACAAGGCTTGATATCTCAGCAGTTCAAATCTGGTCCTGAAGGTCTGGAGAATTCCAGGAAAGCTACTGGTCTTCAGTACTGGTTGGAACCAGAACAAGTTGTCCTAAAACTGAATGCCCAGCACAGGATGAAACACTCACCAAGCAAGTGCTTTGTGCATTCATACATCATTTTCCAATCAGATAAGGCATATTTTCCCTTTCCCTTCCCCCATACCCCACCCCATCCCAGATCATGCATTTTGCCATAACTGTCCTGCATCTTTCTCTCCGTTTTTTTTTTTTTTTCATTTTTTAGATATAAGTGATGATCCATGAGTACAAGCATCCTTCATATGAAACCAATTTGCAGGCTGTTTGTGCCCAAACCCCCAACAGCCCCTCCATCCAGCAGGGGGGGGGTTGTATGTTGCAATCAAGTTGATCAATGAGTGTCCAGACTACTTGCTGTAGTTTCACCATTCACCCCAATCGCAGCCCTTACATCTACCATGCCCCTCTTCCGCAGATTGTTCCCTAGGCTGTAGGAAAGGGGTACAGTGTCTTGGTGCATAACAAGGAGAACCCCCCCCCTTTTTTTAGCGTATGAGTCTCCAGAAGACAGTTGTATTATACATGACTATAGGGTGGAGTCAAGGCACAGATTTCATCAAATTCACCCATGTTGTTTTGGGTGACTATATATGATTAACTTGGGAAGCAAACTTAATTTTTACGTTAAATCATCTTAAAGAGAATGCTACAAGGTGATACTGTACAACAGAGAAATTATAGAGAACATTTGTATGTGTCAATCCCAAAGTTCTTGCTCTACAGATTTTATGTAAAGCAAATGTGGGCAACAGCGAATTATATCTCCATTTAATTAAAAAGTCACCTTTGGCTCTTATTGAGTAGCAAGAATGAAAGAAAATCTGCAGGTCATTCTGTGTGAGTCGGTGTCATTCACATGCTGTATCCAGGATGAACAAGTCACCTTCTCTACCACTCCTTATACAGATATGGTTATTATAGGTGATTTGGACATGGAGATTCAACTGACCTTGCAAGGACAAAAGTCTCCAGAGTGAGGATGAAATTTGAATTAGTCAAAAGCATTGCTTGTCAGATTCAATGGGAGATGTTACCATGAGCAGTCACATTATACATTCTGCTTTCTGTTTCAGAGACTAAGAGAATGGTAACAATATCAAAAAGGACAAAGAAAAATGTGTAATTTTCATGCTTTTTGTCTCTGATGATATAATGGAACCAGGATTTTCTGTTCTCTTCTGATTCTGTCATTTGAAGATTGTAATTGCCATCATAGTCTTTTCAGCCTCTCTTACAAAATGTCCAAGACTTTGGTTGTGTTTTTGAGCTCTCCATGGAAATTGTTCAACAGACAATACTCCAAATGCTGTGATAAAATAGTAGGACAAAACAGTATAAGGACAACTTTATTTTGCATGTAGCTCGAGGCTGTGGTTCATAAACTGGGGAATGTTATTAGCTAGAGGCAGGTCTTTGAGGCAGGTTCTCTTTGCAGCCAATCCAAAAGTAGAACAAAGTGAGTACTTGGGCTCTGGTCACTTTCACCTTTTGTATATTCCAGGATCCCAGCCCAGGGAATGAGGCTAAATACAGTGGCATCTGCCCCAGACTCTAGTCTCCCCATGCCTTACTACATCTAGCCCATATCCTTCTGCAGCCTGTTCCTTTTTCCTCCGTGTGATACTGGCTCTCCCTCCTCTGTCTAAGAATGTATGTGGGTTTGCATTCACTTCCACCTCTTACCTTTTTTCCTGGCCCTGTGTACCAGGACATATTGCTGACGGGAGCTGAGGGCTAACCCTTCCTATGTGTCTTTAGCCACAGCCCTCAGTGTTCTAGGTCATAATGTACATATTGACTCTCTCTCAGAAAGCTCATCAGATAGGGCAACTGAAAGAGAAGATGATAAAGCACTCCTTAGGGAAATATGTTTAGAAAGACAGTTGAACTTTAGTATGTGATATGATTCAGTCCTATTCTTAGGGGGCAGAGGTGAAGGTTGTAGGTAACTGGACCAGACAAAAGGATACATGAACAGAGAAGGAAGATATGAATCTAAAGTAAGCCAGAGATATCTGGTCAAGAGAGTAAGACAAGACATGGAAAGAGAGCAAAAACCAAAAACAAATCCAGAAAAATGTTGCCCCAAACCTTAGAGATAACAAGGAAGATGGGTGAAGCATTCACTGACTTATGGTGGCAAATTTAATTTCTTATGGAATATTCACTGTTGTGACATAACTTAGTGCAATGTCTCCTGCCCATGCTGACCCAGTCCGCACTCTGTCCTCTGCTATGTCTTAATGACACACCACATGCCCCCTCAGGTACAGACACCCCTGTTTTGCATGGGAGGACATTATTCTAGTGATGTATCCACTCTCAGTGGGTTCTGAAAATAAGCCACAGTTCCCTGATACGGGCCTTGTCAAAATTCACCATATATAATTCCTCATTATGTATGGTTTGCAATATTTCCAAAAGATTCAAATTTGTATGGACAAAAATATTATAAAGATAAAAAACCTGTTTATCATAAACAGTTAAACTATAGGTAGATAATGATAATTTAAATAATTTACTTCCGTAAAAATGCATTCAAAATATTTGTACACACTTACCAAGAATAAATAGTTGGTTTTTAAAAAATATCTTATTACTGTTATTTTATGCATATGGGTTGCATGCATGTAAGTGCACCCATGTCATGCAATGCCTGTGGAGGTCAGAAAAGGGCATAAATTTCCAATGGAACTGGAGATAAGAGGTTGTTAACTGCCATGTGCATGATAGAGACCAATCCCAGATCTTCAAGAGCACCCAGAGCTTTTTAACTACTGAGCCATCTCTAGAGCTCTACATAAAGGATTCTTTACATTTGACAGAAAATCAAGCATCAACATGTATTTTTAAATAGCTGTGTAAGATTAACTACAATCTCTCTCTCTCTCTCTCTCTCTCTCTCTCTCTCTCATTCTCCCTCTCTCCCTCTCTCTCTCTGAAAGAGGGAGAAGGAGAGGGAGAGGGAGGGAGAGGGAGGGTCCTGTGTGATAGTGCACTGGCTGTGCAGGAATAAATGCTGAATTTGAATCCCCAATGGTAAGAACCAACAGAGATGCATTGCACCTCTCACTCAAGTTCGAGGTTCCCCTTCTCCTTGATGTTCAGATGGACCAATTTCTCTATTGGTGTCTCCTTGCCAATCCTTAATATTCCAAGGACAAACATTTCTTTCTCTTTTTTTTTTTTTTTTGAGGGAAAGACAAGATTCTTCAATTCAAACAGGATTATGTTACATTTCCTACCATTCAGTCGATTACAGATGATCTTGTACCATAGTAAAAAGATGTACCTTTTTGGTTATAACCAGAGATGCTAAAAGGTCCATAAAGCACATCCTGAAGGCGTCAGTTGTAAGGTTTTGCAGGCTTGTGGGGAATATAGGGTCCAGCTCCCTAGTGTCTCTAGACAGATTTCAGGGGAATGACCAACTTGTTCCCGAAGGGTGAGTCTTAGTTGATGCCCACCTCCTGGAAGGCAATGCCAATGTCACACAAATAGACATGACATTTGTGCTCCCTCATAGGCAGAGGTAGGCCCAGTTCCAGGGACCATTTGGCATCAATGCCCTGTTCAGCTTCATATACAGGTGGGCCTATGCTGAGCACTGGCGCCCTGTTCTGGTTGGTCCAGTCTACAGCTGCCTTGTACCAGGGCTGATCTCACAGGAAGGCTTTCTCAGGGCAATCCAAGTAGTTGATAATCAGGTCCACAGGGCTAGTGGGGAGATCGCTGTGACTACATATTTGTTGACCTTGGGTTTTTCCGGAGAGAGAGTTCATCATTGATGTACTCCTGCATCTTTACAAACTTGTGTAGGAAGAGGATGACTTGCACATCATGGTTGGCTAAATGCTTTACACAACTGATGCCCTGAGCCCCCTTCAGGTGAGGCCCACACAGCAGGGCTACTGTAGGCCTCTGGTGGATATTCTTGGGATTCAACCTGTTGAGTTCTCCAAGGAGAATCAGTACCAGCTGACTGGCACACACACCAGTCATCTCAAGTTTTTTCTCTAAGGTTAGTCCATGCTTCTCAGCCACAGATAACAGCTGTTGATGAAGCTCATATGAAACACTTGGCACCATGAGGCCAGAATATGTACAGAACTCCTTGCTCACCTTGGGTACTATGATCTGTGGACAAACAACGTGCTCCAACTCCAGGATGTTCTGGTCGTGGTGATACCGAGCAGATCTTTTCTTTGGGATACTCAGGGAAGAGGTGCCACTTCTCTCATACATGTCAATCTCTTCAAACACAGCTGCCTTGTCAAAAAGGGCCAGGCTCCCTTAAAAGTCAAAATCTGTGTCTGGGACATCTTCAGTGTTATCTCCAAAGCACCCATCATCTTTCTTCTTCATTTGGCCATTCTTTAAACCATGTTCTTTGAGGTTGCCTGATTTGTTTGCCTGGTACTAAATGACCAGGAATTGTCCCCAGGACTGAAGCTTTTGGACTGACTCAAGGATTCCATATGCTTGTCCACAGAGCTGCTCAGAACAAGCACAGATTTTACAAATGCATTTTGGTGCTGAGAATTGGCACCATCTTGACTCCTCACGTATCTTCTCACAGTGATTTTCTGAGGGGCACTGCCGAAAGAAGCTGGCTTCCTTGGCCACATGCCCTATGCCATTTTGATTGATACCCACTTGATATGCAATACCAGAATGTCCTACTTCTGTCTGATGAATGCCTCCAAAATGCTAGTTGTCTCTAGGACCTGGTATCTCTAGAGTTTTTAATTCTGTAATATCACCTACCCCGAAAGTGACTTCAGGTACAAGACGCTTCACTCCATTGTGGAAAGGCTAGTGAGAGAAATGGTCTGGCTGACCAGATCCACTGTGGACACTCTTCCATGATAGATGGATACAATATTTCCCAGCCAATCCATAGCCATGCTTCAGACTTGAAACCAAAAGTATGATCCAAATAGCCAAAAATGGCTGTTTCTCACTGAAAAGGCAGTAGGTTGCTCGCTCCACAAGGCTTGATATCTCAGCAGTTCAAATCTGGTCCTGAAGGTCTGGAGAATTCCAGGAAAGCTACTGGTCTTCAGTCTATGTTGGAACCTGAACAAGTTGATTCTAAAACTGAATGCCACAGCAGCAGGATGATAACTCACCAAGGCAAGTGCTTTGTGCATTTCATACATCATTTTCCAATTCAGATCAGGCATATTTCCCTTTCCCTTCCCCCATACCCCCACCCCATCCCAGATCATGCATTTTGCCATAACTGTCCTGCATCTTTCTCTCCGTTTTTTTTTTTTTTCATTTTTTAGCTATAAGTGATGATCCATGAGTACAAGCATCCTTCATATGAAACCAATTGCAGGCTGTTGTGCCCAAACCCACACAGCCCCACCATCCAGCGGGGAGTGAGGGGTTGTATATTCAATCAAGTTAATCAAATAAGAGTCCAGACTACATTGCTGTAGTTTCACCATTCACCCCAATCATAGCCCTTACATTCTACCACGCCCCCTCTTCTACAGATTGTTCCCTAGGCTTAGAAAAGGGGCACAGGTGGATGAGAAGCAAAACAGTCCACTCTCTCTGGAGTTGTTGTCTTGGACTCTGGTCAATTCTGGCTGTTTCCTTTCATGGGCTGACAGTTTGTCCAGGAATAACCTTTCGATCCTAGTAATTAAGCACAAGCAGTTAGATATATAGGTGTTTAAACAGCACTAATAGTTATGGTTGGTTACTTTGGTATAGACACATATGTTTGGATGATATGTTAATCCATGAATTACATTTTTCCTGTTAAATATGACAGGGTCTTACTGTGGCTTATAACATCTCCTAACTTGTAGAGGATGTAAGCTTGTGGCATCAGCCATGGGTTATTCCTCCAAGGAGAGAGCCAATAGCCAATTAGGTTTGGGATATACAGACATATAGCTGCCTCTGCTGCACAGTATTTCCAGGCAGGTGGGGTGTAGCTGGTGCTGACGGTGGAGTCTCGCTTGACTCAGGGAGACCCATTTTTGCTTTATTGGTTGAGTGGCCTTTGGTAACACTCTCTGTTATTCCAGAGGCCATCTGTACACTTGCATGTGTGGTCTCAATACATCTTTCCGCTGTTAACGTCAGGTCTTCAGCAGCAGGGCCTTATCGCCTCTCTTCTTGCAGGTATCCCAGTTTAGAGGCAAGGAGCCTTTACCTTTTGTGGGGCCTTGGATCCCCTGGCCAACATCTCCCTGGTAGAATAATCCATTGCTGATATCAGAGCTCCTGTATTAATATATTTTGCTTAAGTGCATAGCTTAAGGACTTTAGTATTATATTTGGTTCTGAACAGAGAATAATCCTTTTCACAGTTCTTATGTCTATTACACCCACACCCCCCCCCCCCAACTCACACGAATGAATGCATAATTCCTTTCATTCTTGCTTCTCAATGATGGCCAAAGGTGACTTTGTAAAATATATTCTTTTTTTTTATCTTTTGAGACAGGTCTCCTTGTACCAGCTGTCCTGGAACTCACTCTGTAGACCAGGCTGGCCTTGAACTCACAAAGATCCGCCTGCCTCTGCCTCCCAAGTGCTAGGATTAAAGGCGTGCGCCACCAGGCTTTAATACTGTGGTTTTCTTTCTACTTTAGAACTAGGCAAATTACCAGTACATCTCAATATGTGAAATGATAAACTTTTTCAAAGTTTTACATAAGCTATACAGCATAATCTACAAATATTACACATAAATGAATGTAATTATTATAGTGAATAAATTTCTGCAGTACCATTCTTTGCCAGTTCTTCTTGATCTTCAGATTTTCTATGCTCAGCATGGTGTGAGCCAAGTCTCTTCTTGTGAAAATCCTTATTCAAGAATGTAAAAACTGGGAATGCATTCAGAACATGAGAAGTTATGTTACTTCATTGCAGAAAGAAAGCAAAAAACTAATAATGATTAGGTGCTTGCATATTTGATATTATTACTTGTTTCTAGGTACAGTTATTTGAGTCAAAATGATATATTAGGAAGATAATGGAGTTCAATGAGCAATGAATTTTGCTTTTCATGGGCAGTGTAGTTGAATTCTAAATTTATGTTATTGTACACTACAGAAAGGAAGACATAATGGCTAAATATGTGTGGGTGTGGTATTTTGTGAAGAGCATCCAAATCCCTCTGAAACTACCCCAACACAATAAAATTCATATGATATCTCTGTTCTCCTTGTTATGCACCAAGACACTGTACCCCTTTCCTAAGCCTAGGGAACAATCTGCGGAAGAGGGGGCATGGTAGAATGTAAGGGCTGCGATTGGGTGTGAATGGTGAAACTACAGCAGTAGTCTGGACACTCATTTATCAACTTGATTGAACATACAACCCCCACCCCCTGCTGGATGGGGGCTGTGGGGGTTTGGGCACAACAGCCTGCAAATTGGTTTCATATGAAGGATGCTTGTACTCATGGTCATCACCTATAGCTAAAAAATGAAAAAAAAAAAAAAACGGAGAGAAAGATGCAGGACAGTTATGGCAAAATGCATGATCTGGGATGGGGTGGGGTTATGGGGGAAGGGAAAGGGAAATATGCCTGATCTGAATTGGAAAATGATGTATGAATGACACAAAGCACTTGCCTTGGTGAGTTATTCATCCTGCTGCTGTGGGCATTCAGTTTTAGGAAATCAACTTGTTCAGGTTCCAACATAGACTGAAGACAGTAGCTTTCCTGGATTCTCCAGACCTTCAGGACCCGATTTGAACTGCTGAGATATCAAGCCTTGTGGAGCGAGCAACCTACTGCCTTTTCAGTGAGAAACAGCCATTTTTGGCTATTTGGATCATACTTTTGGTTTCAAGTCTGAAGCATGGCTATGGATTGGCTGGGAATATTGTATCCATCTATCATGGAAGAGTGTCACATGGATCTGGTCAGCCAGACCATTTCTCTCACCAGCCTTTCCACAATGGAGTGAAGCGTCTTGTACCTGAAGTCACTTTCGGGGTAGGTGATATTACAGAATTAAAAACTCTAGAGATACCAGGTCCTAGAGACAACTAGCATTTTGGAGGCATTCATCAGACAGAAGTAGGACATTCTGGTTTGCATATCAAGTGGGTATCAATCAAAATGGCATAGGGCATGTGGCCAAGGAAGCCAGCTTCTTTCGCAGTGCCCCTCAGAAAATCACGTAGAAGAGTGGAGTCAAGATGTGCCAATTCTCAGAAGCAACAGTGTTCGACAGCTCTGTGGACAAGCATATGGAATCCTTGAGTCAGTCCAAAAGCTCAGTGAGGTGCACAGAGTAGTCTGGCATCATTTGATCACTGATTGAACAAACACTGTCACCACGAAATGCAATCAGATGGTTTCAAGCAACCATGGACCACAATAGCAGATACTGAAAGATGGATGGAGAATGACTATTGGAGGATATGCTGACTTGATTACATGATCATTTACAAATAAAATAAAAAGCTTCAGTCCTGGGGACAATTCCTGGTCATCAGGCAAACAAATCAGGCAACCTCAAAGAACATGGTTTAAAGAATGGCCAAATGAAGAAAAGAAAGATGATGGGTGCTTTGGAGTAACATGAGATGTCCAGACACAGATTTTGACTTTAGGGAGCCTGGCCCTTTTTGACAAGGCAGCTGTGTTTGAAGAGATTGACATGTATGAGAGAAGTGGCACCTCTTCCCTGAGTATCCCAAAGAAAAGACCTGCTAGGTATCACCATGACCAGAACATCCTGGAGTTGGAGCACGTTGTTTGTCCACAGATCATAGTACCCAAGGTGAGCAAGGAGTTCTGTACATATTCTGGCCTCATGGTGCCAAGTGTTTCATATGAGCTTCATCAACAAGCTGTTATCTGTGGCTGAGAAGCATGGACTAACCTTAGAGAAAAAACTTGAGATGACTGGTGTGTGTGCCAGTCAGCTGGTACTGATTCTCCTTGGAGAACTCAACAGGTTGAATCCCAAGAATATCCACCAGAGGCCTACAGTAGCCCTGCTGTGTGGGCCTCACCTGAAGGGGGCTCAGGGCATCAGTTGTGTAAAGCATTTAGCCAACCATGATGTGCAAGTCATCCTCTTCCTACACAAGTTTGTCAAGATGCAGGAGTACATCAATGATGAACTCTCTCTCCGGAAAAACCCAAGGTCAACAAATATGTAGTCACAGCGATCTCCCCACTAGCCCTGTGGACCTGATTATCAACTACTTGGATTGCCCTGAGAAAGCCTTCCTGTGAGATCAGCCCTGGTACAAGGCAGCTGTAGACTGGACCAACCAGAACAGGGCGCCAGTGCTCAGCATAGGCCCACCTGTATATGAAGCTGAACAGGGCATTGATGCCAAATGGTCCCTGGAACTGGGCCTACCTCTGCCTATGAGGGAGCACAAATGTCATGTCTATTTGTGTGACATTGGCATTGCCTTCCAGGAGGTGGGCATCAACTACCACTCACCCTTCGGGAACAAGTTGGCCATTCCCCTGAAATCTGTCTAGAGACACTAGGGAGCTGGACCCTATATTCCCCACAAGCCTGCAAAACCTTACAACTGACGCCTTCAGGATGTGCTTTATGGACCTTTTAGCATCTCTGGTTATAACCAAAAAGGTACATCTTTTTACTATGGTACAAGATCATCTGTAATCGACTGAATGGTAGGAAATGTAACATAATCCTGTTTGAATGAAGAAGAATCTTGTCTTTCCCACAAAAAAAAAAAAAAAAAAAGAGAAGAAATGTTTGTCCTTGGAATATTAAGGATTGGCAAGGAGACACCAATAGAGGAGAATTGGTCCTCTGAACATCAAGGGAAGGGAACCTCGAACTTGAGTGAAGAGTGAGAGGTGCATGCATCTGTTGTTCTTACCATTGGGGATTCAAATTCAGCATTTATTCCTGCACAGCCAGTGCACTATCACACAGGACCTCCCTCTCCCTCCCTCTCCTCTCCTTCTCCCTCTTTCAGAGAGAGAGAGGGGAGAGGAGGAAGAATGAGAGAGAGGAGCGAGAGAGAGAGAGAGAGGAGAGAGAGAGAGATTGTAGTTAATCTTACACAGCTATTTAAAAATACATGTTGATGCTTGATTTTCTGTCAAATGTAAAAATCCTTTATGTAGAGCTCTAGAGATGGCTCAGTAGTTAAAAAGCCTGGGTGCCTTGAAGATCGGGATTGGTCTCTATCATGCACATGGCAGTTAACAACCTCTTATCTCCAGTTCCATTGGAAATTTCGCCCTTTTCTGACCTCCACGGCATTGGCATGACAGGGTGCACTTACATGCATGCCTCAACCATATGCATACACAATAACAGTAATAGTATTTTTTAAAAACCAACTATTTATTCTTGGTAAGTGTGTACAAATATTTTGAATGCATTTTTACGGAAGTAAATTATTTAAATTATCATTATCTACCTATAGTTTAACTGTTTATGATAAACAGGTTTTTTATCTTTATAATATTTTTGTCCATACAAATTTGAATCTTTTGGAAATATTGCAAACCATACATAATGAGGAATTATATATGGTGAATTTTGACAAGGCCCGTATCAGGGAACTGTGGCTTATTTTCAGAACCCACTGAGAGTGGATACATCACTAGAATAATGTCCTCCCATGCAAAACAGGGGTGTCTGTACCTGAGGGGGCATGTGGTGTGTCATTAAGACATAGCAGAGGACAGAGTGCGGACTGGGTCAGCATGGGCAGGAGACATTGCACTAAGTTATGTCACAACAGTGAATATTCCAAAAGAAATTAAATTTGCCACCATAAGTCAGTGAATGCTTCACCCATCTTCCTTGTTATCTCTAAGGTTTGGGGCAACATTTTTCTGGATTTGTTTTTGTTTTTGCTCTCTTTCCCTGTCTTGTCTTACTCTCTTGACCAGATATCTCTGGCTTACTTTAGATTCAATCTTCCTTCTCTGTTCATGTATCCTTTTGTCTGGTCCAGTTACCTACAACCTTCACCTCTGCCCCCTAAGAATAGGACTGAATCATATCACATACTAAAGTTCAACTGTCTTTCTAAACATATTTCCCTAAGGAGTGCTTTATCATCTTCTCTTTCAGTTGCCCTATCTGATGAGCTTTCTGAGAGAGAGTCAATATGTACATTATGACCTAGAACACTGAGGGCTGTGGCTAAAGACACATAGGAAGGGTTAGCCCTCAGCTCCCGTCAGCAATATGTCCTGGTACACAGGGCCAGGAAAAAAGGTAAGAGGTGGAAGTGAATGCAAACCCACATACATTCTTAGACAGAGGAGGGAGAGCCAGTATCACACGGAGGAAAAAGGAACAGGCTGCAGAAGGATATGGGCTAGATGTAGTAAGGCATGGGGAGACTAGAGTCTGGGGCAGATGCCACTGTATTTAGCCTCATTCCCTGGGCTGGGATCCTCAATATACAAAAGGGAAAGTGACCAGAGCCCAAGTACTCACTTGTTCTACTTTTGGATTGGCTGCAAAGAGAACCTGCCTCAAAGACCTGCCTCTAGCTAATAACATTCCCCAGTTTATGAACCACAGCCTCGAGCTACATGCAAAATAAAGTTGTCCTTATACTGTTTTGTCCTACTATTTTATCACAGCATTTGGAGTATTGTCTGTTGAACAATTTCCATGGAGAGCTCAAAAACACAACCAAAGTCTTGGACATTTTGTAAGAGAGGCTGAAAAGACTATGATGGCAATTACAATCTTCAAATGACAGAATCAGAAGGAACAAAAATCCTGGTTCCATTATATCATCAGAGACAAAAAGCATGAAAATTACACATTTTTCTTTGTCCTTTTTGATATTGTTACCATTCTCTTAGTCTCTGAAACAGAAAGCAGAATGTATAATGTGACTGCTCATGGTAACATCTCCCATTGAATCTGACAAGCAATGCTTTTGACTAATTCAAATTTCATCCTCACTCTGTGAGACTTTTGTCCTTGCAAGGTCAGGTGAATTCCATGTCCAAATCACCTATAATAACCATATCTGTATAAGGAGTGGTAGAGAAGGTGACTTGTTCATCCTGGATACAGCATGTGAATGACACCGACTCACACAGAATGACCTGCAGATTTTCTTCATTCCTGCTACTCAATAAGAGCCAAGTGACTTTTTAATTAAATGGAGATATAATCGCTGTTGCCACATTTGCTTTACATAAAATCTGTAGAGCAAGAACTTGGGGAGACACATACAAATGTTCTCTATAATTTCTCTGTTTTATCACCTTGTAGTTCTCTTTAAGATGATTTAACTTAAAAATTAAGTTTCTCTCCCAATTAATCATATATAGTCACCCAAAACAACATGGGTGAATTTGATGAATCTGTGCCTTGACTCCACCTATAGTCTGTATAAACAACTGTTCTGGAGAACTCATACGCTAAAAAAAGGGGGGGGATACAGAAGAGGACATGAAACCTTTTTTCAAAACCTTGCAATTCAAATCTTAAAACTAACCTATGGGAAAAGATTTGTTTGTTCCAACAGGACAAAACTCACCAACTTAACGGCTGAGAAGAAAAAGGTTCTGATATGAGGACTTTCTTGCCTTCCCCTCATAGAACAAGGAGAAATGACGATGATGAGGTCGTTCCCCAACTGTAAATTGGAGACAACTATTGTAGAGGTAATCTCTTATAAAACGTAGGTAAAACTGCTTTCTTAATTGACTACTACGTGGGAACTGTGGAAGGGATTACTTCTGTTCGAACCAAATATAATACTAAAGTCCTAGGGCTATGCACTCAGGCAAAATATATTAATACAGGAGCTCTGACACAGCAATGGTTGTTCTACCAGTGGATGTTGGCCCAGGGTGATCCAAGGCCCCACAAAAGGTAAGGGCTCCTTGCCTCTAAGTTGGGATACCTACAGGGAGGAGAGCAATGAGACCCTGCTGCCGAAGACCTGACGTAACCATGGAGGATGTATTGAGACCACACATGCAAGTGTACAGTGGCCTCTGGAATGCCAGAGAGTGTTACCAAAGCCACTAAACCAATAAAGCAAATGGTCTCCCTGAGTCAAGCAAGACTCCACACGTCAGCACCAGCTACACTCACCTGCCTGGAAATACTGTGAGCAGGGCAGCCATGTGCCTGATATCCCAAATTAATTGGCTATTGGCCCTCCCACTGGAGAAATAACCATGGCTGATGCCACAAGCTTACATCCTCTACAGGTTAGGAGATGTTATAAGCCACGTAAGACCCTGTCTATTTAACACGGGGGGGAAAATTGTAATTCATGGATCTAACATATCCAAACATTGTTGTGCTACAAAGTAAACTACCATAAATATTAGTGTGCTCTTAAATCCTATATATCTAATTGCTTGTTCTTCATTGTGGATCGAAAGATTATTCCTGGACAGACTGTCAGCCCATGAAAGGAAACAGCCAGAATTGACCAAGTCCAAGACAACAGCTCCAGAGAGATGGCCGTTTTTACCTCTCATCCACCTGTGTGCCCTTTCTAAGCCTAGGGAACAACCTGCCGAAGAGGGGCGGTGGTAATGTAAATGTAAGGGCTGCGATTTGGGGGTGAATGGTGTGAAACTACAGCAATGTAGTCTGGACACTATTTGATCAACTTGATTGAACAAACAACCTGTCACCCCCACTGGATGGTGGGGCTGTAGGTGTTTGGGCCAAACAGCCTGCAAGAGTTTTGCATGAAGGATGCTTGTACTCATGGATTATCACTTATAGCTCAAAATGAAAAAAAAAAAAAAACTGAGAGAAGATGCAGGACCGTTATGGCAGAATGCATGATCTGGGATGGGGTGGGGGTGGGGGGGGATGGGAAAGGGAAATAAAAACAAAACATAAGCGAAACGGAATTGAAAAATGTATGAAATGCACAAGCATCAATAAAAAACTCAATTAAAAAAAAAAAGAAAAAAATGGTTTGATTTAATACTGTGTGTTTTTCTTTCTACTTTAACGCTTGCAAGATTACCAGTGTGCATCTCAATTGTAAATGGTAATCTTTTTCATAGTTTTACATATAATATATATATATAATATATATATATATATCTATAACCTCTTACATGCAAATTTGCTGCAAATATTACAGTGAATACATTTCAACAATACCATTCTTTGCCAATTCTTCGGGATCTTCAGATTTTTCTATGCATCAGCATGTTGGCATGCAAGCCAGTCTTTCTTGTGAAATCCTTATTCAAGCTGTAGACACTAGGAAATGCATTCAGAACATGCAAGAAGTTATGTTACTTTCATTGCAGACAAATAGCAACGGACCTATAATGATTAGTGACTTGTTATTTTGATCTCTTTATTGTTTCTAGGATATTAGTTATGGGAGTCAGGAATGATATATCAAGAAGATAATGGAGTTCACTGAACAATGAATTATGCATTCCATGGCGCAGTGTCGGTGAAGTCATAAATTATGTGATTTAAACAAATTAAAAAAATCAAAATTTATGTGATTGTATCCACAGAAAGGCAGACATAATGCTTGAATATATGTGGGTATCATGCTTTATGGATGGCATCCAAATCCCTCTGAAGCTATCACAACACAGTGAAACTCATATAATATCTTGCTCTTTTTTTTTAACAGTGGTATTTTTTTAATTTTATTATTTTTCTGTATGTGTATGGAATGTACTGTCTGCACTGGGCAAGTCTGTGCCCCATGTCTGCAACTGACTGCAGAGGTCAGAAAACGGCGTCGGATCCCCGGAACTGGAGTCTCCTGGGACTTCGGGTTTCAGCAGGTTTCTCCGCCGCCATTCACCAAGACACTATAATTCGATAAGATCTCCCCAGTCTAACAGGGACTTATACAATGGTAATTCATAAGAGGGGGCACATGTGTGGGCTGAGAGATGGCCTGGTTAAGAGCACACTGATCCTTGCAGAGGAACCCGGGTTTGAGTTCCCGCAGCCCCCATGGCCTGAGAACCTTATCTTAACTCAGTTCCAGTGGGAATCTGGACCCTCTTCTGACCTCCGCCGGGGCATTGCATGGACAGTGGGTGCACAAACCTACACGGCTGACAGTTACATTCATTTACACACACAAAACTAATAATAAACATATATTTTAAAAATATTTTTTAAAAAGAGGTGGCCACATGTGCTGCAAATGTTCTAAATTACTTTTGTTAAATCCCAGAATTGGCAGCTTCACCCAATAAAAATGAATCTAGAGTATTGAACTGGATTCAGCGAGTGGACAGTGGTTGTTTCCTTTTCATTCTTCACCCAATATTGAAATTTTATAGTTGAAGAGAACATCTGTTATCACCTTAAGTGAGTTTGGAATACAAAGAGTGACATATTCTTCTCACATTTCACCCAAACATACAACGTCAATTATATTCATGCTACTGTAACTAGCCAAATTCCCAGAAGGAAGAGATGCACTAACTTTGAGTCCCTGACTCATGACATTCCTACAAATTATGTTATAGGAGGGTGCTTGCCAAGTATACATTTTCTATGGCCTTTTGTCCAATATGTTAAAACTGTGAGGTGGGTATCTGTAGGTAGATGTCATAGCTCAATAAAAAGAAAATAAACAAAATAAACATGTCAAAACTAACTAATACATGTTTCCTAACATATCTCAGACTTCTCAAAGTCTCTTCTAAGCCACTTTGTGCATGATGGCTAGGATGTCAAGAAATTTCCTTAACTGGCCAAACCTAGCTAAGCCATCCATATGCGAACTGACAGGAATAGAGGTCCTTGCTTTTGGTGGTTCTATGACTTGACTTTCTAGGTGATAAATAGTCCTAAGCAACTATGTGGACAGTGAGGACGATGTGTAGATAAGAGTAGTGTTTATACTGGCAAGGAGTATGTGCCATACCTGGTCACCTCGTTCTTCACACTGATATTGACTTTTTATAAACTGCTCTTTGATCTACAGAACACACAATGCAATTGACATAGTCCTCCTCCTTTTTTTTTTTTTTGGTTATGTGTGTGGCGCGGGGGGTGGGGTATAATTGGAAATCTCTAGTTACGATTACCTCAACCTTTAATATTTAGAAAATATATGAACATGAGATTATGTCTTTCCTGCTCCCCCCCCCACCCCCCCCTTTCCTCTCCCAAAGAATAAGTTTAACAGTCCTGCTCCACCATGGACATTTTTCGCAGTACCAGAAATCAAAATTGAGCACATTGTACATGGTAAGTATACACTAAACTAACTGAGCTTCATGGTCCAGATTACACAAGCTCTCCTAGACCAAACTGTTTCAGAGTTTAACATGAAACTAGTACAGTTACTATAGCCGACATGCTTTAAGAAAATAATGATCTTCAGACATACTCTTCATTTTGGATTGTGTAAATCCACTGAGGGCTCATGCTTACAGGACACATGGAGAATGACCACGGACAGGCTGCACTCTTGCAGCACAGGTTCTAGATCAAATTGAAATATCCAAAAGAATGATCCAGCCCAGAATAACCATGTGATTAGACATCAAAGTGAACACAGGCTGTAAATGATATATCTCTTTGTGCTCATGCTAATGCACTCTATAAACTAAGCTTTCACCCTTTCTTTTTTTTTATTTTTACTGTGTGTGAAATGTATTGACTGCATGGACGGTTTGTGCACCAGTGTCGTTCATGCCTCGGAGGGTCAGAAGAGGGAGTCGGATCCCTGCGACTGCGTTCTCCTATGGAATTGGAGTTAGAGCGGTTCTCAGCCGCCATGTGGGTTGTTGAGGATGAACCCGGTCTCTGCAAGAGCAGTCGGGCTGCTTAACCGCTGAGGCTATTCTCTCCAGGCCCGGAAACATATTCACCATTTCTTAAAAATATGGAATAACAGTTACATATATTTATTTTTTTCTCTCTCTATTGTCTCTCCCTCTCTTTCCACTCTTACAACCAAACACACATCACACACACCCCACACACACCCACCACTTCTCCGTAGTGTGTCACATTCTCAGAATCTGATGACTGACTAAAGACCCCTGAACTTCCCTAACTTTTGTACTTGTGATTGTTTACATGTAAGTGAGCAGTGCTACCTTGGGGTCTCTGTAAGTTTCACATAAGGCACCTATACTAGGGCATGGAAAGTATCTATCAAAAATAAGAGACGGAAAATAAAGAAGAGCAAGGTGAAGAAGTATAGCAACAATGAGAGTGATAACCACGTCCAATTTTCTATGGGAGCCACATGGACAAAGGGGAATTCATAAAATCATCTTTATGTCGGTCAAAGGCTTGTTCACTAGGATATACAACATTTTAATGAAGGATCGTCCCCACCAATCCCGACCAAGCCTCATGGTTTTGAAAGAACTGAACAATGGTAAACTATAAGGAAAAGCCCATGTGTTGCACAAGTGTGCTCTGCTGATTGTTAGTAATCTCAAGTCAGATAGACAGGAGTGATTGAACCCAGACCAAGTGTTAAGCTTTCTAAAGGACAAATAACAATGTTGTTTTTTTTTAATTTGACAATGACATTGTTTGTTTGTTTTGGTTCTCTATGAAATTTTATGTTTTAGAGTTCATGGAAAACACATGTAATCATGTTAAATGAGTTGGGCAGGTCAGAAATTGTGGAGATCTGTTATTTTTTTTATCTAAGGGAACCATATTAGGTATCACAAAGACAAAACTTAATGGAGACATCGCACTATATTTTAATCCATGACTCAAAGTGAATTTTCTCTAAAACATGTTGTCTGAGTGTCCTTGCTTAATACAAAATGTGGTCTTGCTCCAACATCTTCAAAATGTGAGTTACCTCTCAGTGAGTGATTTTGATTATCAGGGAAGCACACTCCAAGGATGGCTTAGACTCCAGTTACTCTAAGGCAAGTTGTCACATGATGGATGTGCAGAAAAGAATTCAACTGGCTAACTTTAGGTAAAGCCTCAACATTAATGAACAGGCAAAGTAGACTGATGCTGTGATGACATAATGATGGTAGTGTGTACAATTTTTGAGATTAAACTTTTCTCAGCAGCTGTATGACAAGTTGACATATCCGGCTGAAGGAAAGGCAGTGTTCTATCTACCACTAAGTGGGAAACTTGTCACCTCACACATTTCAAAGTCAGTGTCTATAAAATATCATCTTCCAAATAGACCCCACAGTGCCATTTGTGAAAAATTCTTACCTGCTTTATTTTCACTTTGCTTGAAAGTTCTCAAATCTGAGTCTTGTCTGGAAATTTGCTGGTGTACAAAGGATTCCCCTGAAGTTATGATTCTTCTTTCTCCACTTCTCAATTATTTGGGTGATTTCAGACCTTTGTACCACTGAAATCAAATACTTTATGTAGTCGTAGGGATCAAACTCCAGGGCTTTGCAATAGTGTGAATGCTCTGATTAAACTGAGCTGCATGACCCAATATAGCTACTCTTAACAAAAGATAGCCAAATCAAAGGACTGAATATTTAGACAACTTCAGCAGACAGGCATTTTTAAAATAATGGCAAACTGTTACTGCCATCACTGTCCACTATATAAAATTTCCTTCCGTGAATTGAAAAAATGGAAAATGACTACCAGTGAGAGACAGTACTCTTGGAGCCAAAAGGTAAAATTCACACTTAAAATATATTTCCAGTCACTAGCAAGATTTAAGAGCATGGACCACTCTTGTAGAAGACAGAGTTTTGGCTATCACCAGAACATGAGGCTCACAAACTTCTTGTGAACTTCATTTCCTAGGGTATCAGAGTGTTAGACTTGTAAGCTGCTATGGTCTCAAAATGCAATGTACATGTATATATAACTATTATATACTATATATTATATATGTTATATATCAGTTATTAGCTAAAACAATAAATTGTAAAAAAAAAAAAACAAAACACATTTTACTAAAAATAATTAAAATTAATTTCTAAAAAAAATATTCTAGAAAGATTAAAATTACAGTTGGTCATGAGATTTCATTAACTTATTGTAGAAATTCTGCTAAATGCTGGGGCTTTTCTTTTTTGTGCTAATAAACTTGTTAAAATATTTCTCCAGGGATAAATGGAAAGAGCCATGTCTAACATAAACCTAAGTATGACATTCATATGCCCCATTTTTTCCTATGTAGTGGCACCATTTTCACAATCTGTGATACGACCAGCAGCATATAGACATTTTTCTCTTTCATGCTTGTGAATGTCTGCAGGCAGGTGACTTGTGTTACTTTGGGTTTGGACCACTGAGGTAGTGATACAAGTGTTTGGGACTTATGTGGTTAGGCATATGCTGGGAAGCAGCAAACTTCCATAAAATTTACCTTAAATGTATAAAGTGGCTGTTGAGATACATATACAAAAGGCTGCATATCTCACCTCCTGTTCCTTTGTTTAGCATATGAGGAGGAATACCACACACATACCACCACTCATGATGATGTTTGAATACATCTTTTATAGGATACGTGTGCAAATTGCTTTATAAATTGGCGTATTTTCAATGGAAATGGGTTGGGTAGTTGGGGTATCTTTCTTGTTGAAAAACAAATGCATGTAGAAGAATGCAAGCTTCACAAGGCTACCAACCTTAGCTCAATTGCTTACCCACATGTCCCTATCTGACCCTGCTCCATGGGTCAGAACAGCACATGATGTAGGGGCCTGGGATTGGCATCAATTAAAAATTGGACAATCGACTAGGACATACGCTAGTGCACAGTTGAAGTACTGCTGTGTGATTTTGTGTGATATTTCTCACACAATGGTATTCCTTTATAACTCCATTAACTCCCAGGGGCCAAAGTATGTTGATAGATTGAATAAAACTTTTAAAAGGACAGTTACGAACCCAAAGAGAAGTCTCTATATATCTTCACCCATGGTTGCTGATTGTGTGAGCATTTCTTTACTATAAAATTTTCTGTCACTTTTGAAGCCAGATACAGTACTTCCAGTCCACAAGCACTGCAGCCCTTTGATGGGGAATAATGAAGAGTAATGGTGTGCTGGATTGATCTATTGTCCAATCAATGGAAGGGTGTGGGTCCCTGCTATATTGAGAAGAGGTTTTACTTGTGTCTTTCCACAGTCAGAGCCACAGCCAATAAGGGTGCCTGTAAGCAATGTCTGGCGGTGCTGAAGTGTGGTTTCAGTGGTAAGCGCAACCAACTGCTATGCAACGGACCCAAGGTTTTACTTCCCAGCATCCTCCATGGGGGCTAAGAAACATCTTTACTCAGTTCAGGGGAATCTGAACCCTCTTCTGACTTCCCTGCAATTGCATGACCACAAAGCACTGAACCACAGCAGACCGGAGAGGTCAACACGAAAAGATCAAGATAAATCCAGAAAAACAGAAATGCTGCGCTGGGCTCTCGAAGGGATGGGCCAGGAGACATCTAGAGAGCGCGCATCTGCCTATCGACGAGACGACAGCAGGCCTCAAAGCCTGGGCCGCGGGGGAACAGCCGCTCCCTGGCGTGGAGCGGGTACAGCAAACAACCACTCACAAGGGTGCTGAAGGAAACATGGTTCAGGGGCGGCGCCCAACGTGTAGGGAAAACCCGGGAAAAAAAAGCCGGCGGGTGCGCCGCCCTAGGTGGGAGGGGCGGCAAAAGAGAGGGGGAGGGACCGGATGGGGGACAGGGGGGGGACGGAGGCCGTGGAGGCAAGAAGACAGGCAGAAGGGAGGGGGGCGGGCGCGCTGCCGAACGCGAAAAAGAGCAAAGGCAGGGGACGGACGGCGTGCGGAGGGGGGTCCGGGCGGGCGGGCGGGGGGGAACGGTGCGTATCAGGCCAGTAGAGGGGGGGAAGAAGAGCGGGAGGCCCCCCAAAAATAAAAAACGAAAGGGGCAAAGGAAGCTAAAGTAAGCGGACCCAGCGGGGTGGGGGGGGCCAAAAAGTGGAAGCCGAGCACGGGGGAGGCAGAAGGCAGGGGNGGTGTGGTTCATATTCTGTTTCCAAGATGGGCATGTCACCTTCTCTACCACTCTTTAGACATATATGGCTATTATAGGTGATCTGGACATGAAGAGTCAAGTGACTTTTCAAGATCAAAAGTCTCAAGAGTGAGGATGAAATTTGAATTAGTCAACATCATTGCTTATTAGATACAATGGGAAATGGTAAAGGGCACTGATTTTTTTAGGTTAATTTTTTATCCTGCCACATTCCTGAAGCTGTTTCTGGTGGAGTTTTTTAGTTTCCCTTAAGTAAACAATCATATCATCAGCAAATAGGGATAGCTTGACTTCCTCTTTTCCAATTAGTACCCCATTAATTTCCTTTTCTTGCCTTATTGCTCTAGCAAGTGTTTCAAGCACTATAATGAAGAAGAGTGGTGACAGGCGGCAGCCTTACCGAGTTCCTACCTTTAAAGGGAATGCTTCTGCCAGGCGTAGTGGCACACGCCTTTAATCCTAGCATTCAGGAGGCAGAGGCAATCGGATCTGTGTGAGTTCAAGGCCAGCCTGGTCTACAGAGCGAGTTCCAGGACAGCTGGGGCTACAGGGAGACCCTGTCTCAAAAAGACCAAAAATAAAAGATAAAAAAATAAAAATAAATAAAGTTAATATTTCTATCATTTCCCCATTTAGGATGATATTGGCTGTGGGTTTCCTGTATATGGCTTTGATTACATTGAGGAATGATCCCTCCAATCCAATTTCCTCTTGGACTTTAAGCATGAAGGGATGCTGGATTTTGTCAAAGGCTTTTTCTGCATTGATTGAGGTGATCATGTGGTTTTTGTCTTTCAGACCATTTATATGCTTGATGATATTTGTTGATTTTCATATGTTGAACCATCCCTGCATCTCTGGTATGAATCCAACTTGGTCGTGATGGATGATCTTCTTGATGTGGGCCTGTATGCGATTTGCCAGTATCCTGTTTAGAATTTTGGCATCTGTGTTCATTAGGGAGATGGGTCTATAGTTCTCCTTTTTGGTTGTATCTTTCCCTGGTTTTGGTAGTAGCGTAATGCTGGCCTCATAGAAGGATTCTGGGAGAAGTCCCTCCGTTTGTATCCTTCTAAACAATTTAAGTAGTAATGGTTGTATGTCTTTTCGAAATATTTTATAAAATTCTGCCGTGAAACCATCCGGGCCTGGGCATTTTTTGGTTGGGAGGCTACTTATTACATCTTCGATTTCTTCCTGTACTATTGGTCTGTTTAGGCTGTCAATCTCTTCTTGGTTGAGCTTTGGTGATTCCCAGGATTTCAGATATTCATCCATTTCTTCTAGGTTTTCAAACTTAGTAGAGTATAAGTTTTTGAAGTAGTCCCGTATGATTGTCTGGATTTTTTCATTGTCTGTTGTGATGTTTCCCCTTTCATCACTGATTCTGTTGATTTGGAGTTGTTCCCTCTTTCTTTTGGTTAACTGGGCTAGAGGTCTGTCTATCTTGTTTATTCTCTCAAAGAACCAGCTTTTGGATTCATTGATTTTTTGTATGGTTTTCTTTGTTTCTATTTCATTGATCTCTGCTCTGATTTTTGTTATTTCTTCTTGTCTGCTCCGTTTAGGGTTCATTTGTTGTTGTTTCTCAAGTATTTTTAGCTGCAGTGTTAGGTCATTCACTTGTGTTCTTTCTGTTTTTTTAATGTAGGCACTTAGAGCTATAAACTTCCCTCTTAGGACTGCTTTTAAAGTGTCCCATAGATTTTGCTGTGTTGTTTTATCATTGTCATTCAGTTCCAGGAATGTTTTTATTTCTTTCTTTATTTCTTCCTTGACCCACTCATTATTCAGGAGAGTGTTGTTTAGTCTCCATGTGTTCCTGTAGGATGTAGGGTTTATTCTGGTGTGGATACGAGCTTATTGCACTGTGGCTGATAGAATGCATGAAATTACTTCAATCTTTTATATTTGTGGAGTTTTTTTTTTCTGTGTCCTAGTATGTGGCATTTTGGGAGAATGTTCCCATGAGTGCTGAGTAGAAAGTGTATTATGGGTGGAATATTCGTAGATGTCTGTGAGGTCCATTTGGTGTATCCACGTTTTTCTTGCTTTCTATTTTTTGCACTGAGATGTCAATTTAATTCTGATAGGTTTCCCCTTTAGGTCACTTGTGTTTGTTCTCTTGTGCTTTTGTCTTTGTTTTGGTTTCTAGCATGTTAGTATGATATGGTGTGGAAGTTTCTTTTCTGATCTTGGCTGTTTGGAGTTCTATGTGCTTCTTATATTTTTTATTGGTTTGTCTTTTTTTCAGTTTGGGGAAATTTTAATTTTTCTATTATCTGTTGAAGATCTGATCAAATACCATTCTCTTGGGATTTTTTCTTCCTCCTCTTTTCCTATGACAAGGAGGTTTGATATTTCATAGTGTCCATGTTCCTGGTTGTTCCAATTTTTGTGTATTTTACATTTTCCCATAATATACTTGAGGTTTTTAGTTGCTCTGTGTTATCTTCCAGGTCTGATATCTTTGTTCTGCTTCCTCCATCTTCCTGAAGCTTTTTCCATTCCTTTCCTCTTGATTGGATGAGTGTTTGATTTCTCTTTTTCATTTTCCCTCCTCTTCTGATTCTTTAGTATTTCCACTCCTCTTTGGAGCTTCTCAATCTCTTCCCTCTGTGGCTCTTTGCTTTGCTGTTGGTTTCCTTATCTTTTTCAAAATGGGATCTTTTCATTGTTTCCACTTCCTCTAGAGTTTGTCATTCTCCTCTCTCTCTAGGTTCTTTCTTGAGTTTTCTTCATTCTCTTCTTAATTCTTTGATTGCTCTTTATAACTTGTACTTCTTTAAGTATGTTCACAATGTACTTCTCATATCTTGTCCTGGGCAATCCCCAGGGGGGATCCCACTGTAGGAATCTTCCACAATTTGGTAGAGTTGGTGTGGATTATCCTGCACCTTTCCCAGGTGTCTCTTCTTCATGTCCCTGGCATATGAGCTTCTCTTGGCCTGTATTCCAATGCTGATCCCAAATGCCACTTCACTGTGTTGAAAGCTTGCTTTGCTTGCCTCCTTCAGATGACTTCTTTGTTTGATTGATTTTGTTTTTCTCCTTTCTCCTACTCGCCTATGGAGTGTTGACTTTCTAAACTCTAGGCTTTCTATTGGAATCTCACTCACTCTTCCCTTTCTTCTGAAGGTTCTCCAAAGAATCAACTTGGGCACTCCTTACTTTGGTAATCCCAGTTGGCAGGGGGGCGGGGTGGGGGGGTGCTCTTTAGCCTATGACTAGGGACCTGTGCTTCACCTTTATACCAGCTGGGAGGATAACTCCACCCCCATAGCCACACCAGCCAATCGGGCCAAAGATCAACAAAGACAATGAAATCCAATCAAACAATCAGCCTGGCTGAAGCACCCAGCTCTTACTGTGCTTCAGTTGGTCTTGGATAAATCCCTGATCTCCTTACTGTTATTTTTGTGTATGTGGCTACATACATGTAAATGCACTTGTCATGCATGCCTGTGGAGGTCAGAAAAGGCAAAATTCTCAAATGGAACTGGAACTGAGATAGATGGTTGTTAGCGTGCCATGTGTGGCTGGGGACCGAGCCAGATCTTCTTCATGAGCACCAGTGGTTTTTAACTACTGAGCCATTTCTAGTGCCCTACATAAATAATCTTTTCATTTGGTAGATCATCAGCATCAACATTATTTTTAAATATCTGTGTAAGATTAACTGATATATAATATATATATATATATATATATATATATAGATATATATATAGAGAGAGAGAGAGAGAGAGAGAGAGAGAGAGAGAAATATCTATGTGATAGTACACTGGCTGTGCAGGAATAAATGCTGAATTTGAATCCCCAGTACACACAAATCATCTGCACATAGTTTTCATTGTTCACTAATTTAGCACTGTCAGGGGCAGAGACAGGAGGGTACCAGGTCTTGCGGGCTGCCAGTCTATATGTAGATTTAGTGAGAAAGGAATAAAAATGCTTGGAAAGGTAAAGAAAGACTAGAAGGAGAAATAGCTGACATATAGTGATTAGTTTTAGTCCCTGTTTTCAATAATTTATTGTTTTTCAAAAGGTGAATGAATCAAATCATTTTCTTGTCACTAATAAAATTCTAAATATTTAATGATAAATGCAGAATCTGTGTGTATGATTCAGTGGATGTTGAAATGGGCTTGAATATGTTCCAAAGGGATTCTTCTGGGGTTCACAATGATTTCAAAAGTGTTACTCTGTAATTTAATCACATGATTTATTTTACTAGAGTCCCTGAACCAGTGAGATACCTAAACATGTAAATGTGCTTGCCTCTAAATCTGATCATCTGATTTGAATCCTGGAATATCTATGGTGTATGGGGAGAAATTGATCCCACCAGTAATTCCCTGACCTCCCAATGTAAACCAAGACACATAGTATTCAGCCCAAAAGAATAAATGCAAAAAATATTGTTACAATACTTCTCTTTACACTATGTTAGAGCTTTTCACATTGGTTTAGATTGCCATTGCGTGGAAAGCCAGAAATTCTCCTTGTCCTTTATCCTCAGGTCTTCTTTGTGACTAATTTTCCTTCAAGGAATACAGTTCAGTAGGAGCCCACTATGTTTCTTAATTAGGTCTAATCACATATATTCAATTCATACACTTTCATCTGGAGCAGACAATATTTTCTAGGTAAATCAGCAGTATGGTGACATGATATATCTTTTCTGTCCTCTTAGTTTTAGATCAAATGAAAGAATGTGAACTTACACCAGAGGTGAAAGAAAGAAAGAGCAGCCCTGGAACTGGCAAAAGTAAGATGGCCCTTCCTTTTTCTAAGAGACAAAGTTTGCTTTAAATGTTCCCTTATGTTTTGGTGGACATTGCATTTGAATAACAGAACCCATTATGCTGTATCATAGGTATCAGTGTTCATTGCCTGAGTAATAGGAGTTAGTACAATAATACAAGCTTGTTACTGAATGAACACAGCATACAAACTGAACAGTGTCAGGAAGCACAGTGTGCATTAGTGGCCATTTTCTACATAAGAACAATTTCCCGTGTAGATAAAACTGTAATTTTGACTCAAGAGTTGACAGTCATTCCATCTGTGGAAGCATTTATTTTTTCTGTTAGAATTATTTCCTTTTATTGCACTTGAGCCTTGTGGCTTAGATAACTTTGGAATACCACCCCCCAAAGGTTGATGGAAGTGGAAGCCTCATAAGTTCAGCCTGTGGACAGTGAAGTGGTATCCATTTCAATATTGAGGATTCAAGCAAATATTTGCATTCCATCACATAGAAATTACTCCAAATAGAAGGAAGTAATCTCACTTCTTAAGCTATTAAGTTGTTCTGGCAATTTGCAAAGTAGCTTAGAAATCCTTCAGTGGTGAACAAGAGATTCTGTTCTATGATCTGGATTTTGAATCAGCAAAAGGTTTAAACAGACTAGTTTTGTCCTCAAGTACCCTGCCCCAGGTCGTTTTTGACAGCATCACATAATGTAGTAATACAGAGCTTTTAACCTCAAGACTTTGGCCATTATGGTTCACATTGTGCTCAGTCAGCAAGTAAATGAAAGACCCCTGGAGACAACTCAGCATGATCTGTGCCTTGAAGTGTTCTTTCCTTTCAATTGCAGGAGGAACTGAGGAGAAACAAAGGCTATATGTATTCTAGAAACACTTTCTTGAGATAGAATTTCCAAATTATATAAATACCGGCTTTTCTGTCTGAGGCATCACTGTAATTTTAGGCACCAAGTGGGAATGATAATTGGGAATTTAGTTCAAACAAAATGAAACATAAAACAGTGGTACCACAATGCAAACTGTGGCTGTTTCTACAACAGTACATTCACCTGTGATCCCATTCTCTAAAGGAGCTTTTTCCCCAGACAGACATCCTAATTGTCCTACACAATATCTAATTACTAATTTGTTCACTAATATGTTATGATATGCATTAGTGCTACTTATTTCCTCACCAAGAGATCAGTCATCACCTTGGAAGAGTTTGCAATTCTCAGCATATGACCATTTTGCAATGACTTTGATTTTTAGTACCATTTAAAGATATACAGAAGGCTTAGAAAACACCTTTCTTTTCCAAATTACTTACAGTGGCACTACTTGTTATCCATGAGCTGGAAAATATCATGGTTCAGTAAAATTGAAACATAAACAATTATTGTCCACTATCCTCCAGACTTCCAAACACCCACTATGGATTCAGTCTTTCTCATACATATTAATCATCTGCATTTAATATACATTAGCTAACATGTCTGTAATAAAGGTCTTTTTCTTAGGGCACACAAGTTATTTTCAAATTAACAAGGCTTATTGGTAATCCTTATGAAATACTCAGTGTCCTATTACAAAGCACTGAGAACAGTGATTGGCAGAATTTGACCATGTGTACGTTGCTCTAAGAGGGGTTTGGGCACTGGACATCATGCAGCACATCCACGTGATCATGTTGTATTTATATTCATATTTACCCAATCATATATTCTTGTACCAAGTGACATGCATAACATTTACACTCATTTCTCCAATTTTACTAAGCCATTCTGACAAATACTAAGGCCATATTTCAAACTCATAAGAATTTCCTATATTTCTTTTATTTATTTATTTATTTTGGTCTTTTAGAGACAGGGTCTCCCTGTAGCCCCAGCTGTCCTGGAACTCACCTTGTAGACCAGGCTGGCCTTGAACTCACAAAGATCTGCCTATCTCTGCCTCCCAAGTGCTAGGATTAAAGGCATGCACCACCACGCCCGGCAGAATTTCCTATATTTCAATGCCATGAAGCTTATATAATCAGCTTTCTTGTAATTGTATCCCCAGCGAGCATAATCATGAAATCTCATCATCGTGATCATGCAATCCCATCCCCAAATCCTGACAAGGTAGAAGCAATATCTGGTATCTTGGATGAAAAGCCACATAAAGCCTAAGGTACTGTGGAAATTCAATGATTATATTATTACAGTAATTGTTCAGTGTATATATGTCATATATAAAACTAGAAAGTGGTTTAGCAGTTTTTTAACATACAGAAAATGTGAATTAGCCTAGCTTCTGTGTGGAAAGAAAAGCAGAAAATTTTTAAATGGATTTCAAATTCAATTTAATTATCATTGAATTATATGATCCAGAGAAAAGATGAAGTTCTCCTTGTATGAGCCAGTGTGGCTTCACATGGTTTGGGTGAGCCACTGTCTGTCCTCCTGTCTCCCTGATGTGGGTGATGTAGATGAATGGCAGCTCAGGAGTCTCAAGAGTGGCTTGGACAACAATCTTAAGTGTTCAGAAGAAGTTCAGTTTAAGAAGAGTAAGAATTTTATAACCATGCCTTTTTCAAGGTAGCAGTCAAAAGCTTTTATAATTTAGAAACTGAGCTTAGTGTTCCTGCCTATACTCCCAGGACTCTGGATGCAGAGACAGGCAGATTGCTATGAGATCCAGCTTCTTCTGCCCCTTTGACTCCATGGTTCTTTTCCATTTCCCTGGCTCCTGAGCACCCATCACTGTACAAACCTCTACAGATTTGGAACTAAGATCCACACATGAGAGAGAACATACTTGGCTTATTTTTCTGAGTCTGTGTTACTACACTTAGCATAATGGTTTTTCTTCCATCCATTTACCTGGATGATAACATAGATTTGTTTTTAGAATCTAACAGTTCTCCATACTGATTTCTAGGGCAGTTGAATCAGTTTGCAATCCCACCAAGAGTGGACGTGTTTTGCACCAATATATTTTAACATTTTTCTTTCTTTAGTGATTTTGATGAAGGTTGTAATAAGGAGTTATTCTCTGTCACTTTCAATGCTTTTGAGACCTAATGAGTAGGCTGAGTTTTCTTTAACTGCATATAACCGGAAATAGCCCAGTATTTCCAACTATCCTTTGTGTTGGGGAATATTACCTTAGGAAACCATAAGACAACATGCATGGTAGGCCTTTCTAGGCATATAACTCCAGAAAACTCGTCAATTTTTTCTTCTAATGAGAAAAATTGTGACATCTCTCAGTCAAGTCCAACAATGCTAGTTTCTCCAGAGAAAGCCCTTGAAGCAACCCATCCCATTGAGTTATCATGCAACTGCCTTTAAGATTTGCTGATGTAGCTGCCACTGTGGAGTCCATTTACTGAACCTAAGAGTGAAGGAGATTCTAAAATATAGTGAAGAATGATGCTTCAATAGGTCAAAATGCCATGAAGTTGTTGTTCTTGAATGAATGCCTCCTGCTTTACTATGAGTTTTGGTTGATTTCCCAGAGCCCTGAAGCTCCTATGATGTACTGCAGAGGGGAGTTGGAGGATAGTCTTCAATTTCTCATGATCACTGATATCACTCCATAAACCATGTTCCAATGAGAGTTTTTGTCCCAGAGGGAACCTGGAGGGTTTGTACTAGATGCCACTTAGCATAAGTTAAAATTCAGCTTATTTCATTTTTTTTAATTAGTATCCCTCCGGGCTTCAAATGAGTGATATGAGTAACAAGGCACTGGTGACACTGGAAGTTTCTTGCAGTGTTTGATTGTGATTAGCATACTTCCAAAGTTTGAGATTCTGTCTCTTCCATGCTCCTCATGGTTGTCTGTTGTTACTGAAGATTCTCCAGCAGTCACTCATCTAGGTTTTAGAGTACAACCACACTCAGCAACCCATTGTGCAAGCTCAGCAGTTCTGAGGAAACCACAGTCCCAGTGATTAACAGATACTCTGTATGTTTCTAGCTTTGCAGCATTCTCCAGTTATTAAAGAAAATTTTCATAGTCAGGAAGAGGATAGATACCTCATCTGAAAACATAAGGCGAACATTCTTTGCTTTTTTAATTTCCTATTTTTTGAGCTCATTTGTTAAAGTGTTTTAGGTAATAGCCTCTGTTGATTGGATTGATGAAGAACAGAGCATTGCCAACCTCAGGGAGCAGCATTTGCATATGGCAGTGCCAGGGTATACAATGATACTGGCCATTCTCTCCACTAGAAACAATGCTTCTTTACTTAGATTAAGTATTTTTTAGATTAAGTTGATGACCTAAAGGTCATTAGAGATACAGAGCACAAAAAAAGATCCTGGGTATTTCAGTGGTGTGACTTATGCTTGATTGGCCAGATATTGATATCAACAGCATTTCTCATACTTTTTCAGTGCTGTGGAAGAGAAATAATTCCTGTATTGACAAGTCCAGAGACATACCTCTATAATGTTTCTATAATTATAGGGTGTCTGGATTGAATATAAAAGCTGTAAGTATTCAAGACTTCTTGGTGAGGAATACATGTAAATGCTTAGATTTATGCTGTATTTATTCATTATTTACTTTCTGTGTATGAGTGTATGGCCTGCATGTGTGTAAGTGAACCCATATTGTGCAATGACCATGTAGGTCAGAAGAGGATGTCAGATCCCCTGGAAGTGGACTTGTGAATTGTAGTAATTGCCATGTGAGTGCTGGGAACTGAACCTGGGTCCTATGCTCAAGCATCAGATCTCTTAACCACTGAGAAATCTCTCCAGCCCACTAATATGATATTCTAAATCATCTTCTCTTTGAAGGAACTCCCATTTCTTTATTTATGGAAAAAACACAATAGTTGACACATTTGAGAATAATGTGTATATTTTCTAGGTGTAAATTTCCAGTCACATTTTGGAGTAATTCTAAACAATTGTACTCACCACAGGTTTATGCTGTGTTGTAGACTTGAAGAATACTGTGGTTTTAAGACTATACTTTCAGAGATAATTTCTATAGTATGTGACTAGAGAAGTTTCTTTGACTATGTAAAGTACCAGAAACCAGGAGGAGGAGAAGTAGCATTCTCTCCTGAGGCAAAAAAAAAAAAGAATACTGTTTTTTTTTTTCTTGCAGCTTTGCTTTGAGAATACTGTGGTTTTATCTTCCTCTGTCTTGAGGTTGTACATTTATGTGATTCTTCATGAAGTTATCTGTTTTCACAGGACTTATTTCTTACAAACAGCAAACTGTCATCAACTACTTCTTAAAGATCCCTTCAAGCACATAATTTAATTGAACATTATATTAATTGACTCATTTAGTCTTCACTATATTTGTTTCTGGTGACTGTTACCACCTTTGTTCAAAGACCAAAGTGAAGAAACTCAGCCACTCCCAAATGAATGTAGAAAAGTGAAAACATGAATTTCTGTGAGTGGTCAAAATCTTTTGCTCCTAAAATTGTTGCTAAACTCATTTCCAAATCCAAGAGCTTAACCCAGCTTAATGGCTGTGGGATTAGAATGCCTGAATGTTCTTGAAGTAGTCCATTTGAGAGGTCATAGATGCTTTCCCTCTACAAAAGTGGTCTCCATTGTCACAGTTGGTGTATGTTATGCTTGGTTATCCTGAGAACAATAACTAGCAATAAACGTAATATAATCTTTTTTTAATTTGAAAAGGATAAACTTATATTTTATTCTGAAACTACTCCAGTAGAAAATCACTTGATTTAGGTATAAAGGGGACCTCAAAATTTTTTACACAAGTGTTTTTGAAAAAGGCAAGAGCTTAATAACCCCTGCCACATCCTGGATTTATTTGTTTTAAATGTAGAGATAAAGTAGTTATGAAGATGTCTTCAGCCACAAAAAAAATTAATCTGGATCAGGCCAAAGCTGAGCATGGCCATGTGGTTTTGTCCTTTGGGAAGCGGTAATGTGAGCTGCTCACAGGCAAAGATGCCTTCTTTAATGACATGCACTACACCATGAAAGCTGTGTTCACTCTCTCCAGACTCCACAGTAGGGAAGGTCAGCTCACTGTTATATAAAAACAGATGGAGACCAGGAGGAAATAGACTCTGAACCACAAAATGAAGCACAGTTTCATGCTGAGAACTCCAAGTTTTAGGTAGGTAACACTACAAGTACAGGATTACTACACTTCTGGGAAATCCAGCATTGAGGGAGGTAAAGGAAGCTGGGTATGTGACACATGTTAACTTCAGCACTTGCCAGGCTGAGGCAGGACTGTGAATTCAAAGCTAGCCAGGGCTCCATAGCAAGACCTGATATCAAGAACAAATACCCCCTGTCCTTTAAACCCATCCCCCACAATGAGTTCAAGCAGAAAAAAAAATCCTGTTAAAAGTACAATGCTTCCAGCACTTGGGAGGCAGAGGCAGGAAGATCTCTGTGAGTTCAAGGCCAGCCTGGTCTACATAGGGAGCTCCAGGCCAGCTGGGACTAAAGGTGACCCTGTCCCAAAGAAAAGAAATTTATAGTGCTTCATTAGATACTAAGATTTTTCTAATTGAAAGGCATATCAGTAATAGCCATGATGCTACTAAGACAATAGATATCAGAAGAGAACCCCTCCCCACCAAAGAGTATCAATACCTCCCCACTATTAACCCATTAGCTTCTGGGATTGCACAAGGAAAGGAGTGGCTATGGTCAGGCAGACAGGACCTGGCCTTCTGAGTTGATGTGCAGAGATGCTTCAGATTAAAAGCTGAATCATCTTCCAAAAGAGATTCCACATCCTCTTATGTGACAAAAAGCCTGCAGTTGTGAAGAATTATACCAATGTGACTTTTGGTATCCATCACAGGTGAGACCAAGGCCACTGGTTTAGCTGAGTGGAATCTTGAAGGCATTGTCTACACTGCTTGGTCAAAGAGCCAGAGAAATAGAAGAGCTGAAGATCAGTCATGGAGCTCCCCACCTCCTCACTGTGGTTATGGGCCCATAGGGTACAGAGAAATAAATAATATGCATGAAGTCAAGTCAGGATTAAACTTTGAAACAAAAAAATAGGAGAACTGTGTAGAACGACAATCTAGTAGTCTTAAGGTATAACAATAGAAATTTCTTTAAGCCTGGTGTGATGGCGCATGCNTATTTTTTACACTTTTTTTATACACAAGTGTTTTGAAAAGGCAAGGACGAGCTTAATAACCCCTGCCACATCCTGATGGATTTATTTTGTTTTAAATGTAAGATAAAGAGTTAGATGAAGATGTCTTCAGCCCACAAAAAAACTTAATCTGGTCAGGCCAAAAGCTGACTGAGCATGGCCATGTGGTTTTGTCCTTTGGGAAGCGGTAATGTGAGCTGCTCACAGGCAAAGATGCCTTCTTTAATGACATGCACTACACCATGAAAGCTGTGTTCACTCTCTCCAGACTCCACAGTAGGGAAGCTCAGCTCACTGTTATATAAAAACAGATGGAGACCAGGAGGAATAGACTCTGAACCACAAAATGAAGCACAGTTTCATGCTGAGAACTCCAAGTTTAGGTAGGTAACACTACAAGTACAGGATTACTACACTTCTGGGAAATCCAGCATTGGAGGGAGGTAAAGGAAGTGGGCATGTGACACATGTTAACTTCAGCACTTGCCACGGCTGAGGCAGGACTGTGAATTCCAAGCTAGCCAGGGCTCCATAGCAAGACCTGATATCAAGAACAAATACCCCCTGTCCTTTAAAGCCATCCCCCACAATGAGTTCAAGCAGAAATAAAATCCTGTTAAAGTACAATGCTTCCAGCACTGGGAGGCAGAGGCTGGAAGATCTCTGTGAGTTCAAGGCCCAGCCTGGTCTACATAGGGAGCTCCAGGCCACTGCTGGGACTAAAGGTGACCTTGTCCCAAAGAAAAGAAATTTATAGTGCTTCATTAGATACTAAGATTTTTCTAATTGAAAGGCATATCAGTAATAGCCATGATGCTACTAAGACAATAGATATCAGAAGAGATCCCCTCCCCACCAAAGAGTATCAATACATCCCCACTATTAACCCATTAGCTTCTGGGATTGCACAAGGAAAGGAGTGGCTATGGTCAGGCAGACAGGACCTGGCCTTCTGAGTTGATGTGCAGAGATGCTTCAGATTAAAAGCTGAATCATCTTCCAAAAGAGATTCCACACCCTCTTATGTGACAAAAAGCCTGCAGTTGTGAAGAATTATACCAATGTGACTTTTGGTATCCATCACAGGTGAGAACCAAGGCCACTGGTTTAGCTGAGTGGAATCTTGAAAGGCATGTCTACACTGCTTGGTCAAAGAGCCAGAGAAATAGAGAGAGCTGAAGATCAGTCATGAGCTCCCCACCTCCTCACTGTGGTTATGGGCCCATAGGGTACAGAAGAAATAAATAATATGCATGAAGTCAAGTCAGGATTAAACTTTGAAACAAAAAAATAGGAGAACTGTGTAGAACGACAATCTAGTAGTCTTAAGGTATAACAATAGAAATTTCTTTAAGCCTGGTGTGATGCCACATGACGCGTAGCGAGGTCGCCGTATCCATAAATGACAATTGGGTCCATTGTTATCCCAGCACTTCTGGGAGGTCAGGGCAGGCAGATCTTTGTTGAGTTCTAAGGCCAGCCTGATGTACAGAGGGAGTTCCAGGACAGCTGGGCTTACAGCGGAGACCCTGCTCTCGAAAAGACACAAAAAAAAAAAAAAAAAAAAAAAATAAAAAAATAAAAAAAAAAATAAAAATAAAAAAAGAAATTTCTTTAAATAGTTTCTTATACCCACAGGTGATAAAGTCCCAGAACTACTGTCAGGCTGGTGAACATAGACTATGATAAGTATTCGATAGTATCAAGATTATGCACCTCCAGCAGAGCCTTGAGGCTGGCAAACTTGGTTTCTATCTTCCTATCTGTCTGAGTCATGCAGGGCCACTATTTCTGCCCTCGGTTTCAAGATGCTTCTTTTTCTTGAATGAATACAAGTCTTTTAGTCTGTTCTTTTTGAGATTGAACTCTAATTTGGTATCTGTCTGGACTGTGATCACTTCATCCATCAATTGTTTTAGTTGGTGTAGCTCAAGTTTTATTTTCTCATTTTCAGCTCTGAGGGTTGAAAATTAATTCTTCTCCAAAATTATCATGTCCTTTTTCCACATTTGCAATCTTAGACATTATTTGCTGAAGTGTGATTTCCTGCTGCACTTTAGTGACCATGTCTTTGTAGACAACATCCACATTGGCTCTGTGATCTTGACCAATGCTGACACAGTGATCTGCTTGTTGACTAGTAAACCTATTTGCTTCAAGCAAGCACAATGCATGGATGTGAAAGTAGAGCTTCAGACTCCCAGAAGAGAAGAAGTCCCTGCTTCTGGGCTCCAGCTGCAAGTGGCCAGCAGACAGGCTTAGCTTTCTCCTTACAAGCAGCAGGCTGGTGCCCAGGTATAGGCAGCCATGCATGCACTGGCCTGGCAGGGCAACGCCTGGTATGGCAGGTTGTCAGCACAAGTGCTGACCTGCTTACCAGGCTTCCAGGCCAGGGTGCCCTGGGGCTGGGCTGCCACCAGTGCTTCAGTAGCAGCTAGCAGGGAGCTAGAACAGGAGCTGCAGGCATTTGGGCACTGATGCAGCTCCCTTCCAGTGAGGCCATGGAGTCCCATAGTAGGAGCTAGAGTGAGCAGCAGCAGGGTCCTGCCCTTTCCTCCAGGGCATTCCGGCAGGGGGCCTAGAATCTTTTTTGTACTGATAAAATGTGCTTTGAATAAGCTTAGAAATCCTTTGAACCATGGCATCAGATAACTAGCAATAATATTTTATTCTTGTGCATTGAAATGGTCTTGGAAATGTTAAGCAGACAATTTAGATGAGTGTCAATATGAGGGAAAAATGACAAGTCCTCTGTTTAATAATAGTGTGCTGTTAATGCCATTTCAGCTCCTTTTTTAAAAAAATTTGGGACAGAATCAAACTTAACCTTCGCTGGCCTCAAACTCACTATTTCCTGAGGCTTACCCTGATTCTCCTGCCTCTGACTCTTGAATGCTGTAATGACAGGTGCATGCCTTGAAGCCTGGAGCAGTTTGGTGAACAATTCACTTACAGGGATGAGGGTTGCTATGTCTCATTTATTCATGTTCCTCTCCTTCCAACATCTTTCTTGTATTCAAGATAATGGCCAAGCAGCAGCTCCTTCCACCTCCCTATGCTCATTTCCACATCCAAAAAGCTCACTGAGTTTCTTGTAATAATATGTCCATCATATTGACACTGTTTTTTCCTAGAATTTCCAGGTGCAGTACAAGTTAAAGTTACCACCATCACATACTGTTAGAGCACCTTTCTGTGTCTTCTGTAGGAACAAAGCTCCAGTTTAACTCAATGTGCTTTTCCCTTTGAAAGAAAATTTGCTTTGTAGGGGTTGGAATGATGTGGACATCTTATACTAGTGGACCTTGGCTCTCTACTGCATTAATATAACAATATCCATTATCTCTGAATCTTAGAAACTTTTCCCATAGAAGAGACTTTCCTTCTTTATTTTTATTTAGAAAGATTTTAAAAACTTCACTTTATTTAAGAAATAGCATGATTACATGGAAAGATGTTGTATAGGTTGGAGAATTTTGAAAGAGGAAGGCAAACTCACATTGTAGTAACAGTGACAAATTTCACATTATTGTTAAAGCATGGTAGTATAGTTTTGTCAATGTTCAAAACTTATAGTACACATAGAATTTCAAATTTATGTTCTAAGATATAATTACATATTTTTAGATTGAGGATGTTATAACAGTTCAGTTTAGTTGTTATACTTCTTTCTATTTCGTTTTGTTGTTGTTCTCTTTAATTTTAGGTTACTCCAAATCATGCAAATAAACACACCACGTATAAACTGAAATGGTACACTCTGAAAATAAGCTACATGTTAATTCCAAAACATTTCTGGGATTAACATTTTAACAGTAATGCTGCATGCAGGCACAGATAAATATAACTTTACATTGTCATGTTACATAGCAAGTTAATATGTGCTTTAATGTACTTTCTTTTTTAATTTTTCTTTTTTAAATATATATTTTGTACAAGATTATCAAATCTAGACCCTTGTCCCCCACCCTATCCCCCCACCCCACCAGAGCTCATGTATTCTGCCAAACATGCTTTTCATCTCTTTCTCAGAATTTCTTGATATTCTCCATGTGGAAGTTGACTATTATGAGCAGAAGTTCACTGTTTCAGTCAGTTCTTTGATGCAGTCCTTTCTGTTGTTGTTGTTGTTTCCAATATGCATCACTTCAAACTGCTTGGATAAAAGCTCAAGGGGCCTTGCACAAGAAATACTTAAAATTAGGTAACTGGCACTAGCATCCACAGATGAGGGATACCATTCATCATTTGTTTTTCTGGGACTTTGTTACTTTACTCAGCATGATGTCTTCTAGCTCCAGCCATCTTCCTGCAAAGCTCATGATGTCATCTTTCTTGACTGCTGCATAGCACTCCATTGTGTAGATGTACCACTTCCTAAATCAGACAGCAGCTGAGCAGGAATTAAGGTCGACAATTGACAAATGGGACCTCATTAAACTCAAATCTATACAATGGAGTTCTATGCAGCAGTAAAGAAAGATGACATCATGAACTTTGCAGGAAAATGGGCTGGAGCTAGAGGACATCATGCTGAGTGAAGTAACACAGTCCCAGAAAAACAAACGATGAATGGTATCCCTCATCTGTGGATGCTATTGCCAATTACCTAGTTGTAAGTATTTCTTGTGCATGGCCCCTTGAGCTTTTGTCCAAAGCAGTTGGGAGTGACGCATATTGGAAACAACAACAACATCAACAACAACAGAAAGGACTGCATCAAAGAGCTGACTGGAACAGTGAACTTCTGCTCAAAACAGTCAACTTCCACATGGAGAATATTGAGAAAAACTGAGAAAGAGATGAAAAGCATGTTTGGCAGAATGCATGAGCTCTGGTGAGGTGGGGGGATGGGGGGGACACGGGTCTAGATTTGATAAAAAATATATAAATAAATAAATTAAAAATAAATAAAATTGTTAGCTCCAGTAGTGGTAGCAACAATTTCAGCCTTTATGCTTCTGCTACCTTGCCTAGCATCTGAGACACAAAGAGAAATTTCTCAATTTTCTTATACAACTAGTAAAACTGTCAGTAGTACTGCTGAAATAATGGGAGAGATGAACCATGAAATGAGTGAATTAAGAACTGCAGTCTTTTTTTCCCTTTTCTTTTTCTTTCTTTTTAAGAACTGCAGTCTTAAAGATAGAGCTACAATTGACTTCTTGCTAAAAAAATTATTTCAGCTGTAAATAGTTCCCTGGAATGTTCTGTTTTAACATATCTTATTACTCCCATACCATAGGCAATCAAATTAGTGAATTGCAAACAGAAGTTTACAAAATAACTTACTCTTCAATGCCCTGGCCTAAATGGCTTTTGTGGATCATTCATTTTTGGGGGCCTGTATTAATTGGCTTACTTCTCCTTATTGGCGAACCAATTCTCATAAAATGTGCTTTTAGATCATTGGAGGAAACCATGGTTTCTATGATGTTTTTATTTAAAAAAGACAAAAGTGTTGAGCAGCTACAGCCCAAAATGAGTTAATTCAGAACAGCATGGAATGCAGGAATTTTTTTAACTGGCAGCTTGGCACTGACAGGGCAGGAGTGACTGAAACCAGATCTCCTTCTACAAACCTGTCTGTGAAACAACAGAATTGAGGTCCACTGCTAAGCCCTTAGATTCCTTTGTTCAATGGGAAAGCCATCCTTGGACAGTCTCCATTTGATTTAATATCTACCTCTTCTCTTAGTTAGTGCATACTGTACTTGAGAAAAGAATGTTATTTCTAGACTCTCCTCCTTCCTTTTACCAGGATATATGTATGCTCTTAATGGGTAAGAGCACCCCCATGATTATTAGTTCACCTAAAGCTTGGCTCTTTCAGCTATAACTATCCATGTCCTTTGTGTGAAGCACATTTCTAGACTTTCTCTCAGGCTTTACTGGGTCACATTTTTCTCTATATATAAATATATGCTTGAAAAGAGATTTGGGGAGAAGGAGAGAGATTTTTGCCCTAGAAGCACATTGTTGTATAAGGTTTTTTCCTTAGAAACTCGCTTGAAAACTTATTTAGAATGTTTGTGATGTGGCTCTACAGAGGGTTTTACGGTAAACAGTGAATTCTCCCTAAGCCAGCACAATATGACTCCATAGCTGCTTTGCTGCTTCTTGCCACTCTCCAGTGTCTCATAGGGGTCAACGAGTGGGCCTGGGGGACCCCGCAATTTTCACACTGAGGTTTTTGAACCATTTGAAGTTGATTCTTGTACAGAATGAAAGGTAGTGGTTTACTTTTATTCTTCTACAAGTGGTGATCCAGTTTTGCCAGAACCATTTGCTGAGGATACTGCCTTTCTTCCATTGAGTCTTCTTGACTCCTTTGTCAAATAGGAGGTGGCTGAAATTGCATGTGCTCAAATTTGGAATTTCAAGTTTGTTCCATTTTTCTATGGGTATGTTTTTGTGTTAGCACCAGGCCTTGTAATATACTTTGAATGCTGGTATGGTACCCCACCCCCCATATTGCTCTTTGTGCTCAGGGTTGCCTTGGCTATCCAGGGTCCTTTGATTTTTCCACATGAATTTTAGGATTTATTTTTCTAATTATGTGAAAAAAGTCATGGGGATTTTGATTGGGATTGCTTTGAATCTGTATACATCTTTGGGTAGGATTGTCATTTTTACTATACTAATTATTCCAGTCCATGAGTAGGAGAGGAACTTCCATCTTCTGATGTCTTCTTTTATCTCCTTCTTCAAGGATTTAAAATTTTCTTTGTAGAACTCTTTAGTGTCTTTGGTCAGGTTTGTTCTGAAAAAATTTTTAGGTTATTGTGAATGGAAAGGTCTCCCTGTATTCCATCTCCAATTTCTTATTGTTAGAATAAAGAAAGGCTACTGATTTTTCTAGATTAATTCTGTAATCTGCCACTTTATTGAAACAGTTAATGTTTTCTAGGTAGTTTTCTAGGAGTTTTCTGGTAGAATTTTTGTCATCCCTTAATTATACTATCATTTCATCTGAAAAAAGGGATAGTTTGACCTCCTCTTTTCCAGTTAGTACTCCTTTGATTTCCTTTTCTCGTCTTATTCCTCTATCAAGCATTTCCAACACTATATTGAAAAGGACTGGAGATGGGGCAGTCTTGCCAAGTTCCTGACTTTAAGGGGAATGCTTCTAGTTTTTTTTTTTTTTTTCCATTTAGAATGATGTTGGTGTGGGTTTGTTGTTTATAGCTTCAGTAGTGTTGGGGGATGTTCCTTCCAGTAAAATTCCCTTTAACACTTTAAAAATAAAGGTATGTGGGGCTGGAAGGATGGCCTAGCAGTTAAGAGCGACGACCGCTCTTGCAGAGGACCCGGGTTCGATCCCCAGCACCCACATGGCGGCTGAGAACCGTCTTCCGGGTCGCGCCGATCCTGCCAGCAGACAAACTTCCTACACATAAAATAAAGAAATAATAAATTAAATAAATCAAATAAATTAAATTTGGTGTGGGTTTGTTGTTTATAGCTTCAGTAGTGTTGGGGGATGTTCCTTCCAGTAAAATTCCCTTTAACACTTTAAAAATAAAGGTATGTTGGACTTCATTGAAGGCATTTTTTCTGGGTCAAGTGAGATAACCATGTGATTTTTATATTTCAGTCCAATTATGTGCTTTATTGTAGGAATGAAACTTTGCCTGGCTTGAGGCAAGAACTTGTAAGGCCTGTCCTGTAAGACCTCCGAGGAGAGTTATCTGATATCTCTGTGAGCATTCAGTTGCCTCTGTGAGTTATCTGTAGCTCCAGAAGGCTTGGGATATTACAATGTTTTCTTGCTTTGCTTATCTCTGCAAAGTTCCAAGACTGGATGGCCCCTTCCCTTGAGGCATTGAGCAAAATGTTGCACTTCTAGTTACCTGTTGCACAAACAGGAGCTCTGCAGCCCCCAAATTAGAGCCAAGGTGGCTCACCCTTCCCTTCTGCCTGCCCCCTACTTCCTTGCCCAGAGCACTATAACTTTTGGTATAAAGTTACACTGCTGGCATAAATAAAGAGAGACTCTATTCTCCCAGGCTTCCTCTGAGTCCGTGTCTGTATGTCTTTATTTTCCTTGTATTTCTATTCCATAGTGTAACTTTCCTGTGGTCCCCTCCCCCTCCTTGCCAGAACTAAGCCGAGAGATTGTCTGCCTGCAGGCAGGAGGGAAGAACAACTTGTGGATGTCAGCCACACGTGACTAAAGGACTATTCAGACAATTATTAAACTCCTACACTTTATGACATTTATTGATTGACATATGTGGTGGATTGAATGAGTGTTCCCCATATGCTTTAAATATTCAGACATTTGTCTTCAGTTGGTGTCACTGTTTTTGGAAGTCTAAGAAGGTGTGGCCGTTTTGGAGGAAGTGCGTTGTTGGGGGAAGGCTTAATGAGTTTTAACAAGCCTCATGGTCTACAGTTGCTCTCTCTGCTTCCTGTGCTCTTTGCGAGATGTGACCCTCAGTTTGCTGCTCCAGTCTCCACCCGCCATGCCTCCCGCTACAATGGACTCTAATTCCCTGGAACCGTCAATCCTAAACTCAAATAAACTCTTCCTTTTATAAATCCCTTGGTCATGGTGCTTTATCACAGCAACAGAAAAGTGACTAATACAGTAATTTGGTACCAGAGAGTGGGCTGTTGGCTGTGAAGAACCTGACCATGTGGATGTTTGGAGAAATGTGGAAGACTTTGGAACTTTGGGCTAGAAAGGCTGTTGATTACTGTAAGCAGAGCTTAAAGGGCCATTCTAGTGGAGGCCTGGAAGAAAGCATTGCTGCAAAAGATGTGGTTCCAGAGGAGGATAAAGACTTAGGCAGCAACTGGGATATTTTGATAAAGAGTCTGGCAGCAGTTTGCCCACAGCCCAAATGCTTGCCTGATGCTAAGTTGAAAAGCAATGGACTGATGTCTTTGGTGGAGGACATTTCAAGACAGCCTAATGTAGAAATGGTGGTGTGGCTTTTAATGGTGAATATTGTGCAGATCTACAGTGAAGAAGAGCAGATGGGGCAGAAAGTAATGCAGAATGTACAGTTTGGATCTGATAACTGCACTAGGAAGATTAAAGGTGGGACCAAGGCTTGTGAAGGAGAGGCTCCCTTTCATAAGGAGACTAAAGTGATTAAGGAGAGGCCTGGAGATTTACAAGTAAACAAAAGAATCAGTACCTTCAGGGCAAGACCACACCCAGCTAATCCTCCAGCTTTTGAAAGGAAAATACTGAAAGCATTTTCTACTGCTCCAAGTCCAGGCCAGAGAAAAATTGCAAATGTGGTTAAAGTAGGAGAGATTCCAATCCCGAACTTACAGCCAGATTCAGCAATTTCATTCACATGGTGCTGGCATTAGAGGCATGAAGTTTGCAAGAGTGAAGGGGTCATCAGTGCTTCCTCCACAGTTTCAGAGAGCTGCCAAGGTCAGGCAGAGTGCAGCAGGGGTGTCCCTGCATAAAGTAGGCCTTGATAGGCCATTGCATGAAGCTGTGAATGTGAAGCCTGGTTGGCAGTGGAGACCCCAAGAAGACATTCGAGATGCCAGACCTGTGAGATATTTGCCAAGGAGAGCTGCATACAGGGAGTGGTACCAGCCTAAAAAAGAGATGTATGTTGCAAGCAAAGCTGGAAGAGCTGAGCCATCTAAGCCCTTTGGAAGCCAAGTCCCAGAAGTTGCATGTGGAGCTACTGGACTTGGTTTTTGCCCTGCTGGTTTTTGGTCTTCTTTTGGTCCAGTGTTTCCTCACTATGCCCCTATTCCTCCCTTTTGGAATGGGAATGTGTATTCAGTTCCACTGTATGTTGGGAGTTTGTAATTTGTCTTTTGATTTTACAGGAGCTTACAGTTTAGGAGATGGGCCTGAGTCTCAGAGGAGACTTTGGACTGTGGAATTTTGAATGACATTGAGACTGGTAAAGACTGTGGGGACTTTTAAGGTTGGACTAAATGCATTTTATATGGTCAGGAGCCTATGGGGGCCAGGGAGTGGAATGTGGTAGTTTGAATGAGTGTCCCCCATAGGCTATAAGTATTCAGACATTTGTCTTCAGTTGGTGGCACTGTTTTTGGAGGTCTTTGAAGGTGTGGCCGTGCTGGAGGAAGTGCATTGTTAGGGGCAGGCTTAGTGAGTTTTAACAAGCCTCATGGTCTACATTTGCTCTCTCTGCTTCCTGTGCTCTTTGTGAGATGTGACCCTCAGTTTGCTGCTCCAGTCTCCACTGGCCATGCCTCCCACTACAATGGACTCTAATTCCCTGGAACCGTCAATCTTAAGCTCAAATAAACTCTTCCTTTTATAAGTACCTTGGTCATGGTGCTTTATCACAGCAACAGAAAATTGACTAATACAACATACGTTGAACAATCTCTGCATCTCTGATATATATTCAACTTAGTTGAGCTTGATGACCTTTTTGATGTGTGCCTATATGCAGTTTGCAAGTATTTTGTTGAGAATTGTTGAATCTATGTTCATTAATGAAATGGGACTATAGCTTTTCTTTTTTGACTGTATCTTGGCCAAGTTTTGGTATGCATTGTTGCTGGCTTCATAGAAGGAACTTGGAACACTTCCCTCTTTTATATCCTTTTAAATAATTTGAGTAATAGTGATTGTCTTTAAATGTCTTATAGAATTCTGCTGTAATTCCATCTGGGCCTGGGCTATTTTAGTTGGGAAGTTTTGTATTACTATTTCAATTTCCTCATATGTTATTTTTCTGTTTAAGCTGTCTATCTCTTCTTGGTTAAGCTTTGATATTTTCCATGATTTCAGATATCCATCCATTTTTCTTGGGTTTTCAAATTTAATAAAGATTTTTAAAGTATTCCTGGATCTTTTTGTTATCTGTTATGATGTTTCCCTTTTTGTCTCTAATTTTGTTGACAAATGAATACCAAACCCAACATGCAAGAAGAAATAACAAAAATCAGAGTGGAGATCAACAAACTGGAAACAAGGAAAACCATAAAAGAATCAATGAATCCAAAAGCTGGTTCTTTGAATGGATAAACAAGATATACCTCTAACCCAGCTAACCAAAAGAAAGAAGAGCCGCTCAAAATCAACAAAATTTTTTGACTTTCCTTTTTATATTAACCATTAGGTACTTGAAAATGTAAATATACTTGAGAAGTACATTGAAGGAATATCTCTCTCCCTTTACATTAGTGTCCTTTAATGTAGCAGTGGAGGTCTATGGACATTGACTTCATTACTATGTTGTTGTTTTTTCTAAGTCATCATGGTAGAGTAAGACCACAGTGATACATACAGCATGAATTCAGTCTCACAGTGCTTTCTTTTTTCTGTAATTTCAGGAGACCTCTACCATCTTAAGAAACTGTATGTATATGAAACTGATCATTTGTTTAGTACATATTTTAGTGATTCTTTCCAGAGAACCTTGACTCTGGGCTCCTGTTGGGAAGGAATGTTGGAGTTTAAGTGTGAGGAAATGATTCTCCCATGGAGGTTCCTGAAAATATCCCAAGAAGAGCTGAGGCGAATTTTGCATGAAGCAGAGTTCCTTCACTGGTGTAGGCAGGAAAAGTTGAGTGTCTCTCTCTCTCTCTCCTCTTTATTTCAGATACATCTCAGGTGGGAGACACTGACATCTATAGTGTCAATACAAATGAAGAACATCCTGGTAAATAACAGCATGCCTTAAAAGAAGATGATGGCAGAGGGTCCTAGGAGCAGTGAAATCACATTGTCTGCTTTGGAGGCTAGGGTAGTATCAGTAAGGAGAAGACAGGGAAGTAGGTAGAGGTTTGGGGATTCTCCATTTTCAAAGACCTTGTATAAACAGCACTGAGTATGGATTTTCAGGTGTTTTGGGTTCAGGTCTATCATTTAAAGATGATCATTCCCAGGCCGAGCTTGGTGGTGCACACCTTTAATCCCAGCACTTGGAATTTCAAGGCCACCCTGGTCTATACAGCAAGCTCCGGGCCAGCTGACAGTAAAGGGAGACCCTGTCTCAAAAAGACCAAAAAATATTATCATTCCCAGAACACCTAGTCCCCCATACCTCTGCCAATGCCAAGGTTCCAAGCCTTTGGTTGCAGTTAGAAGCTTGCCAAAAGAATTGTGCCTCTGAAATGTTTTGTCCACAAAACACTTGGTATACCAAGCTTTAAAGCCACCAAGATGTCTACTGTGTGAAATATAAATCAATTTCATCATTTCTGGGCCAGTGGTTTACTTCAGTGAGTCTGGTACTTTTAATTAAATGTAAATATGAAGAGGATCCAAGTACAGTCCTCTGGTCTAGAATATGTATAATACTAATAATATGTGCCTACTAATATTTGGCCACAATTCCACTTCAGATAAGTTGTCTGTTATTGTGAATAACATTTTGTTATATGAAAAGTGCATTGATTTGGGTTATTTTTTAACAGGCATAGCAATGATATAAATTAAATATATTTACTGTGAGTTGCAAAATTAAGTCTGAGCCATTATTTCCTCTTCATAAATTTTCATATGCAACTGAAGAATTAAGTTGTAAATTTTTCTGTACAAGGATCTGCTGACATGAGCAGCTGTATTCACCACATTTCTTGTTACTATCACAAAAGCAAATTAATGGGGAAATTTTCATTTGAAACATGTTTGGATAGAAATTCTAATATAAATCTATGTATATGACAAAAAATTACAGCTAAATGAAATTTTATCTTATTATTCTGATGAATGTGATTTTGTAAAACTTTTAATAAACCTAAAGATGAAATTTTAATAAGTTTGAGGATGTTCAGGGTACCTATGTGTATAAGGTAGTATACATTTATCAGGCTCCTTAATACACTACCAAAGTACTCACATTTATAAATCTAGACATTTGCATTTTAATTAGTGAGGTGCTGATTTTGAAACAATGATAGGTATGGATTTGCAAAGAAATTTAAATATCAGGTTTTTCTGCCAAATAGTCAAAAATATTTGTTAAAGACATGGAATTACAGACCTTAAACATCCTCCCATATAACTTTTGGTTATATAAAAGCCTTATTGCATTCTTAGACCTCAATGATCTACTGTAGCTTAGCCCTTTCACTTCCAGAACTTTTCTGTTGTTCCTCTTTCATATGCCCCTAATGGGTTTACTAGAGTTAAATAATGCAGTGCACTCTTTTTGTGAGTGAAACCTGCCTTGCACATTATTTTCAACTTAGGTGTATGTACGTTCTTTATGAAGTATTAGTGGGGTCCTTGGAAAAGAGTTTATTTCTACTCTGCAGGAAGGATAAGCTATGGTTACATGTTCTGCTCTCACCTAATTTCTCCATTTTCTTTTCCACAGATTCTCTTGCAGAAGAATGGCTCTGGAAAATGTCTCCGTGGTAACTGAATTCATCCTGGTGGGCTTAACAGACAAACCAGAACTGCAAATACCCCTGTTCTTACTCTTTCTGGTGATTTATATGGTACCTGAAATGGGGAATTTGGTCTTGATCATTCTAATTGTACTCAACTCTCACCTCCACACTCCCATGTACTTTTCCTGTTTAACTTGTCCTTCATAAACCTGTGTTATTTATCTGTGGTTCCACCTAAATTGATGATAAATTTCATCCAAAAGAGAAACCTTATGTCTTATGTAGGATGTATGGCCCAACTGTATTTCTTTGTTTTTTGCTTTTGTTTTTGTTTTGTCTTTTCGAGACAGGGTCTCCCTGTAGCCCCAGCTGTCCTGGAACTCACTCTGTAGACCAGGCTGGCCTCAATCACAAAGATTCACCTGCCTCTGCCTCCTAAGTGCTAGGATTAAAGGTGTGCACCATCATGCCCGGCTTTCTTTTTTTTTTTATCATTTATGGATGCTACATGCTGACAGCAATGTCCTATGATCACTACATGGCCATTTGCAATCCTTTCTTGTATAAAACCGTCATGTCTCCTAAGATGTGTTTCTACCTTATGCTTGGTTCATATTTGGTGGGAATTTCTGATGCCGTGATGCACACTGGATGCAGGCTGAGACTGACCTTCTGTGGTAAAAACGCCATCGACCACTATTTCTGTGATCTCCTTCCTTTGCTGTAGCTCTCCTGCACAGGCACATATGTTAATGAGATAGAGATTTTCATTGTTGGAGGGAAAAACATCATCATTCCCACAGTTATCATCTTTATATTTTATGGTTTCATTCTCTCCAGCATCCTTCAATTAAGATCCACAGACAGAAGGTCTAAAGTCTTCAACACCTGCAGTTCCCACATACTTGCTGTTTCTTTCTTCTTTGGGTCAGGTGCATTCATGTATCTCAAACCCTCTTCAGCTGGATCTATGAATGAAGGGAAAATATCTTCTATTTTTTCATAACATAGAGGTTCCCATGATGAACCCATTAATCTATAGCCAGAGAAACAAAGATATTAAAAATTGCCCTGAAAAAAAACCTTAACGAAGCAAATGATTTGATCAGAAGAATTTTTTTCTTACTTACCATTATACCTTAAAGAATGATTATATTTTTTCTTAATATGCTTTTCAAGAGTTCTTTATTTTATACACATTTAAGTTTAAAGTTTTTGAATTTGCTAATTTTCTTATTTTCAGATTTGTTTGTTTGAAATTTTTATAGAGACAGGGTCTCCCTGTAGTCCTACCTGACCTAGAATTTGAAATGTAGACCAGGCTGGTATTGATCTCACAAATATCCATCTGGCTCTGCCTCCCAATTGGTGGGGTTAAAGGTATGTACCAACGTGCTCAGGTGATTTTTCAGATAGTTATTGTAGCAGGCTTTCCTTTTTTTTTTCTCTTTAGTTTAGTTCAGTTTTGTTTTGTTTTGTTTTCCCTCAATAACACACAGCAACAAAGTTGCTCATGAGATCAACACCAGCCTTGTCTTCGTAGAGAACTCCAAGCTAGCTGGGGCTGCGGAGACACATTGTCTCATAACAACAAGAACAAAATCAAATTAATTCTGTGTTGCTATGGATCCTATCCTTCTAAACACTAATGGTTCTGTCAAAGGTAATAGATAAATTATGTAAGAATATTTCTACTTTTTACATTTTTTTCATAACTTTTGTTTCAGAAAGTTTTATGACTATTTCTTTTGCAAAAAAAGATGATTGATTTCTACTGTAGTTGGGAGAAAGTTAACTGAAGTTGAGAAATATTTTTCTCAAAATAATTAGAAATTCTTTAATATTTATCAGTTCAGAAAAACAGATATATTGGTGGGAATGGCATAAAGCACATATAATTAATATATGTCACCTGCTTACCACACAGTAAATATACCAAGTATGGAGACAAAACAAGAAATATAGATTGTGGGCTGGAGGGTGTTCAACAGAGGATAGGAGAGGTGATCCAAATACTGTCAAACAATATTGTATGAAATTCTCAAAAATTCAATAAATAATAAATTTATGAAAAAAAGAAATATGTATTGGGAGATAAAATTCTCCTCTTTGTTGTTGGATCACCCTGGGGGAAAAATATATATTTAACTTCACTTCTTGGTTATTTTTGTTAAGCTTTTAAAGTTTCATAGCACAGTTCTCAATCAAGTTTAGGCCTCCCTCCCCCATCCATACCCCTCTGACCCCCCACCAAGCCCCTTGTATTCCACCATATATGATAAGTCCTATCCAGTCAAACATTTGCACCCACATGTCCTTAAGGGAAAACTCATCCACTGTGGTCTAGTCAGCCCATCTAGAGATTGTAAGGAAGGTATAGTCTCCCACACCAGGTAACAATCAGTCTTCAGCTGGGAGTGGTGGCACACGCCTTTAATTCCAGCACTCAGGAGGCAGAGGCAGGCAGATCTCTGTGAGTTCAAGACCAGCTTGGTCTACTGAGCTAGCTCTAGGCTGGCTGAGACTAAAGGGAGACCCTGTCTCAAACATACCAAAAAAAAGTCTTCAATATTTCTCAGTCCAGGGCTGGCCCACCACCCATTTCTCTCATTCCCTCTAGATCCTTATGTATTTGAGTTAGCATGGGTCGTGTGCTCAATACCACCATTGCCCAATGTTCACAGGTGCCAGCTTCTGGTAGTCTGACACCCCCTATGTTTATGATCTAGCCCTGGCCCTTACAATTTTTCCAAACCTTCTTCCAAAGTCATCCCTGAGCCATAGATAGGTGGGGGTCAATACAGGAGTCTTCCACAGGGACACACAGGTTGCAGTCTGTAATTCTCTAAAATTTGGACAATTTTGGCCTTCTGTGTGCATTGCACTTTGTTGTATAAGGAAGCTTCTCAGGTAAGGATTGAGGGATGCAGTAATTTTCTCTCTACACCTGGATCCAGTCTTTCCATGAGTCTTACATGTAGAGGTTCAACTGCAAATGTGTCACCCAAGTCTGGGCATCTCTCAGTTGTATACTCTGTGTCAGACCAGTTGTGGAACTCTGCAGAAGCCTCTGTCTTTTGCAATAAGTTTTGTTGATGAGTGGTGCATGGTATGCTTGTAATATAAGGATCCATGTTTAGCTATGTTAAAAGGCAGGTGTCATGGCACACACCTTTAATCCTATCACTTGGGAGGCAGAGGCAGAGGCAGAGGCAGGCAGATCTCTGTGAGTTCAAGGTCAGCCTGTTCTACAGAGCAAGTTCCAGGACAGCTGGAGCTACAGGGAAACCCTGTCTCAAAAAGACCGAAAAAGAAAAAAATAATGTTCTCTCCAGCCATGTGTGTTTACAGTGCCACCCATCAGTTCACTCCCAGTGAGTGGGTTCTAAGTCCAGTTAGGTAGCTGTTGTTTACCCCCCAACCCCCCTCAAGCTAACTGTGTCACCACAGCACCAAAAGGGGTGGCTTGCTGTGCTGGTTGTTATGGTCATTAGCCTTAAGGCTGTGTTTGACCCTTGATTGATCTTCTCTCTTAGCAGTTTGCATATTGACATCTAGGTTTATAAGAGCTAAACTTCAGGTAGAACTCTTCCAGGTCAGTTCCTGCTCCATTATTCCAAGTCCTGTGTCTGAAGTATGTCCTGTCTTCAGCAGTAGTGTCTTATTTAGGAATTCTGGGAGTTAACCAAGAGATTTGGCAAAGGCCTATGATACTTTGGGAATATCCAGGGCCACTCTCAGTTGCCATTCAAAGGGAAGTCTCTTCTGTCTGGCACTGTGTTTTTTGCCAAAAATGCACTGATGTTATGACCCTGTATGTACATTTTATCCATGGGGTTACAGGGACATCACAGTTCCCTCTGGGTTCCATAGTCCTCCATGATTCATTCATCTCTACTCTTTTTCCTCCCATCTGACATACTTCTTCCCTTCCTAGTCCCAGTGTCCCCATTTTCCCCATCCTCCCCCAATAACACTCATCTCCCACAATCCCTCCTTCTGATCCCCTGCCACACATACACAATAGCCCCTTGCATGTTACTGTCTCCTCTCCTCTCAACTGAACTCTACCAAGTTCCCCTCCTCCCCTGTAGTACCATCTGTTCCCTATAATCCCCCTCTCTCATCCAGCTTCCTTCCTGTGTTTTTTTTTTTTTTTTTTTTTTTTTTGTTTTCAGTTATAACATTGATGTAACTCATATGGTCATACCTTAGGTACTTATGGTGCATTTTGCAAGTATCTATTTCAATTTTTGAAAACCAAGGTTGGTACCACTAGTCAGTGGAAAGCTTGTAGCACAGGCATGTTGATACAATCAGGAGCCCAGATTATATTCCTTGTAGTCTCATGCTTCACCCCTTATCCTCACGCAGTTCCTTACCAATCTACTGCTGTCCTCTTCCACATTTGTTCCCTGGGCTTTGGAAGCAGGGCACAAGTGTGGTGAGAAGAAAAAGCAACAGTCTAATTCTTTGGCGTGTCATTTTTGGACTCTCATTCTGTTCAGGGTGTTTCCCTTCTTGCAGCTTTCTCCAGTGATAAGCCTTTTTAGGTCATATTAACAAAGCACAAGCTATTGGATGTACAGGCATTTACAGCAGTACTCAATTAATTGTGTCAAGCTAAGCTGTGAGCTAAGACACAGATGCTTGGATGTGTAGCTAATCCTCAAACTGTGCGTTTCTCTATAAAGGGGTAGACAAGTTCTTATTGTGTGCTTTTAACAATCTCCTAACCTACTACAGATGACATAACTTGTGGAATCGCTGTGAGTTATTTCCTCCCAAGAGAGAGCTATAGCCAATAGTTTGGGGATATATATAATATTATATATAATACTATATATTAATTATTTATATCTCAGATACTTGCCTGCCTGTTGCATTGCCAGTCCCAGGTCCAAGGTTGTGAGGTGTAGCTGATTATTGGTGGAGGAGTCTTGGCTTTGTCTCATGGGAGACCAATATTTGCTGTATTGCTTTAGTTGGGAGCCTATTGGTAAAACGCTCGCTCTGGTGCATTTCAGAGTGGCGCAGTTTGTGCATAGGAAGTGACTTGTCTCATAACATTTTTCATTCTCAGACCAGGCTTTCGAACAACAGGGACTTACTGCCTTTCATCCTGCATATATCCCACTTTAGCAGGCTTTATATTTTTTTTTTTTTGGGGGGGCGGGTGGGTTTGAATCCCCTAGCCAAATCTCCAGAGCAGAATAATTCATTGCTGATGTCCAGCAGTCTCCTGGTAGTAATATATTTTGCTTATTACAAACTTATAAACACACTTTATTAGGGCTCTAAATAGAGAAAATCGCCCTTTTCACAGTTTCTATGCTTATCAGTCAATTAATATAGGGTAGTTATGCCTGTTTTGTATGAAATTACCACTGTAACAATGGGCTCTAGTTTACAGTTAAGGAGTGGTTTCATTAACATCATGTTTTTCGTTTACTATAAAGGCTGATAGGTAGGAAGTGGTTTCTCAGTATCTAGATGGAAGGTAAACTTCTTTAGGCCCCATTATAAACAGTCAAACCTAATATTATTCAGAGAGATTCTCAGTATCTGTGACTCATCAGTTCCCCTGCGGTTCCTCATTTCTATGTTCAGATGTGTTAGCCTCTCTGCTGGCATTTCGCAGTCCATCCTGTATAGCCAGAAGTTGTATGTTTTCATGCATTTATATTGGTGTTTTTAACCTGTGGAACATAAAATTCTCCTCTCATTGTTATTTTCAAGATCAAAAAAATTGAAAAAGTTATCATAGTGATTGGGAACAAGACATAGTTTTCCATTTTATCCCAGAAAGGATAGGTAGCCCCACCTCCCACCTCCCTCCTTTTTATCCACGGTGCCCCATCTCTGAGCCTAAGGAACAATCTGTGGAAGAGGGGTAGTGGTATATTGTAGTGTGCTATCGTTGAGGTGAATGTTAAAACTAAGACCAGAATAGTTCCTGTACACTTATTTTATCAACTTGTTTGAACATTCAAGCCCCTCCATTTGGATGGTGGGAGCCTTGGTCTCTGTGGGCTGGGGCACAAACTGCTTGCAAAGTGGTTTTTACATGAAGGATGCTGGTCTAAAAAGAGAAAGTAGCTAGTAACTGACATTTGAAACTAACAAGGGCAATATAAATTCTAGTTGTTGTGATTTTATTCAGTTTGTATGTGTGTAGAGGAGGTTGGTCTCTAATATATTTCTGAAAATACAGCAAGCACAGTGGTAACACTTTCTTTTATTTGTAGAACAATTTAAAGGAATTAAGCTTAATTTTTACTTCCCAAATAAGTAGACGTTTGAAGCCCAGTCAGTAGCATTACAGAGCAAGGATGTTTATTGAGGGTAACATTAGAGTTAGCAGGTAACTCACCTCTCGCAGCTTATCCACCACTATATGATTTTTTAGGCGAGTGGAATTGGTTTTTACGATTAGTCTTAATTTCGGTGTAGAGGTTTGGGGTGAAAGTGGTCCATACCATTGAACTAATTATGGAATAGACAATGGTTAATTTTTTCTTTATAATTTGTATTGGGTTAAGGTATACAAATGGCCTATATATTTTTTCTGAATTACACAACATCACATTATAACACTTTCCTTTACTTGTAGGACAATTTAAAGGAACTAAGCTTAAATTTCCTTCCCAAATAAGTAGCATACAGTCAATGAGAACTAGTTTGGGTAAATTTAATGAAAGCTTATGCCTTGGCTCCTGTTTATGGGTATGTGTAATACAAATTAGGCATCTATAGGTCAAAACATAAAAACCTCAGCTTCCTTCTGTTTTTTACCTCCCTGTATTCTTTCTATTTCTCTGGCTCCTCATGTTACATCAATATATATACTCACATATAAGGAACTGGTGCTTCAGTCTACAAATGAGGCAAAATAAATGCCACTTGCTTTTATGTATTTGTGTTACTTCACTTAGTATAATACTCTCTTGTTCCACTCATTCAGCTAAAAATTTCATAATTTTATCTATTTTTTACTGCTTAGTAGAACTCCATTTTGTAAATGTACCACAGTTTCATTATCAACTCTTCAGTTGTCTGGGGATTTAGGTCGTTTCCATTTCTTAGCTATTGTGAAGAGAGCATCCACAAATATGGATATACAGGTATCTCTACAGTAGGACAAGTCCTTTGGGTATATTTCAAGGGGTGAATGGTATAACTAAATCATACTGTAGAATTATTTTCAGATTTTTGAGAGCTCTCCACGCTGCTTTCCTTAGTGGCTGCATGAGCTTGCATTCCCACCAGCAGTGAATTGAGTCTTCCCTTTCTCCACATCCTCTCCAGCATTTGGAATCATTTGTTTTCTTGATCTTAACTAGTTTGACTGGGGTAAGATGTATGCTTAAAATGGTTTTCATATGGATTTCCTTAATTACTAAGGATATTGAGCAGTTTTAAGTTGTTTCTTATCCATTTTTTGTCTCTTTATTTGATAACTCTCTGTTCATATCTATATCCCACTTTTTGTTGGGTCATTTATTTCTTATTTGTTTTGTTTTGTTTCTAGATTTTGCATATTCTTGATGTTAACCCTCTGTCAGATGTGCTGCTTTCAAGGATTTTCTCCAACTCAGTGGGTTTCCTCTTATCTTCCTTGGCTGCTTCTTTTGCTGTACAGAAACTTTGTACTTTAATGAGGTTCCAATTACTGGAAAGATATATATTTTTAAGAGCTTCAATTTTAATAAGAGTTCTGACAGATGTACTACACTGTTATGTATAAAGCTGGGCCTTCATGATCTCATGCAATATACAGAATCAAAATGCATTAACATCCACTAAGTATATAAAAGTGAAAATATGCTATGAAATTCAATAGTAAATATACTTAACACTTACAAATACAACACAGGTCCCATCTTCAGTGGTAGGCTTGTTCTATGTTGCTGCCTATCACTGTGATAAAATACTGACAACACAAAACCTAGGGTACTGTGCTGATTTCAATAAAGAACGTCCAATTGGATGTTTTCAAGCATTTGAACAGTTGGTATATAGTAAACTGCAAGTGGCTTTTATTGAGGCTGTTATGGAATCTCAAAGAAGTCCAGCCTAAGCTAAGGAAGCACATTCCTCGGGACAGGTTTTGAGAGTTCTGAAACTTGCCCTGTGTCCAGCATCTTCTCTGTTTCCTGTGCCTGATTGTAGATGTGAATACTCATCTTCCTGCCCCAGCTGCCTCCTGCCAAACTTTTCGTCTCATGATGGACCCATTAGGCTGAATACATTTTTCCTTCTTATGTTGCATAGATAATGCACTTTTTTTAGTTTTTTATTTATTTCTGTATGTGTATGAATGTACTGTCTGCATGCAAGTCTGTGCACCCGTGTTGTGCAACGCCGCGGAGTTCAGAAGAGGGTCTCAGATTCCCCTGGAACTGGAATTCTCCTGGAATTGGAGCTTCAGACGGTTCTCAGCCGCCATGTGGGTGCTGGGGATCGAACCCGGGTCCTCTGTAAGAGCGGTCGGCGCTCTTAACCGCTAGGCCATCTCTCCAGCCCCTAGATGCACTTTTAACACAATAACAGAAAATTCATTAACACAGAAAGGAAAGATTTTACTTCAACTTATAAGTTACAGTCCATGACAGCCAAGGCAGGAACTCAAGCAAGAATCTGGAGGCAGGAATTTAAGCACAGCACAAAGGAAGGCTGCTTTTAATAGCTTGCTCCTCTGGCCTGTGCTCAGCAGCCATCTTTCTTCTAAGACCTAATAACACTTGTCCAGGTCTGCCACTGCCCAAAATGGACTTGTCCTTCCCATGTCAATTACCAATTACAGAAATCCCTCACAGAAATGTCCACATGCCAGTCAGATTGAATCAATCCTCAATTGAGATCCCCTATTCCCAGGTGTGTCAAGTTGACAACTGAAGCTATCCAACACAAGCAAATCCTTGTCAACTTGACACAGAAACACATAACTAATAAATTATGAACTTTCCATATCTGGTCTCAAATATCTCATGTGAATATTAATATCACAATGTAAAATACAGTAGTCCTTTTAAAGCCCCACACTCCTTTAAAATTCTGTCATCTAAAAGTCCAAGTTCTCTTTAAAATGTCCCAAATTTTCAATTATGGTTTCATTTGAATTTTAAAAATTTGCATACTTTTGGTTATATCACTCCTTGGCATATACCCAAATGACTCATCCTATTGCAGAGATACTTGTACATCCATCTTTATGCCACTCTGCTCTTTTGACAATATCTAAGAGATGGAAGCAACCAATGTGTCCCACAACTGATAATGAAATTGTGATACATTTACACAATAGAGTTCTACTCAGCAGGAAAGAAAAACAAAATCATGAAATTTCCAGGAAAATGTATATAAATAGAAACTGTTATGTTAAGTAACACAGACTTAGAAAACAATGTATGTTCTCCCTCACTTGTGGATCCTAGCACCAAACCCTTATATTCAACTATCCCACTAAGCACTCATCAAAGAAGCTTCTTTTGCCTCAGAGGGAGAATATTACAGAGTTCCACAACTGGTCACACACAGATGTTGCCTGAGAATTTCCCAAGCCAAAATAACACATCTACAATGCAACCTCAATACCTTAGGTCCATGCAACATAGAACAAGGTATAAAAAAGACACTAATGATTTTCTCAACTCTCATTAATGAAGTTCCCTCTACGCAACATAAGATCAGGAACACAGAAGTTCACAAATGGCTAAAGCATTGAAGTTAGGAATATGCAGAATGTGGGTCCTTAGACAGGATTCCTATACTAAGCTTCACTCACCCAAGGCCCAGGGACCATGTGGAAGAAGGAACAGAAAGATTGTAAGAGGCAGGGAGGAAGTAGGAAGTGTGCAACTATATGGAATTATAATCTGCAAGTTGCTAGGATTCTGTTCATATGAACCTGTGACAGTGTCATCAGCATGCACATGATCCATGCAAATTCATGTAGACAAAAATATAGCATGGGACTGGGGAAATGGGCAGCAGATCCCAATCTTAGTTGGAGAAATATTGGCAGCTGCTTACTGTTTTGTGGGGAAGAACTGATTTTCTTAAAGAGACTCTGAAAAGGCTGAATAGAGCTCATTGAATGAATTTATACTGAGGAATGTCTCAGGACACTAACTTGACACAATGGGCCTCAAGAAAAATGACAGAGTGTATGAAGAACAGTGGGTGTGGGGAGACTATGGGAGGTGCCAATGGGCAAGGGGTTATGAAGTTGATTAAGATTAATCGGGATGCTCTTTATAAAATGCACAAAAATTCAGTATTTTTTAATTTAAAAATAACTTAAAACTAAATTAAACTAAACAAATCTGGAGGTTGACTCTGTGGTTCATTATACTTAAGATGTTAGACTAAGTGAAAAATAAAAATAATAGATTTCCCTTGAGAGAAGATAACTGATGGGAGTTGAACACTGACTTACACAGGAGAGACGTACAAACCCTGAAGACTGTAATATCTGAATAAATAATTGGGTCTCCAAAGGAAAAAAAAAGACATATAGTAGTCCCTATGTTTTGTTGATATGTCAAGTGTTTGTACTACAGGAAAAGAATAAAAGCTCCTAATTATTGCCTCATGTTTTGGCCAATGGTCAATGTAATAATAAAAACTAATGCTTATTTTTTCATCTTTTGCTTCAGAGGATTCAGAAGTGTTGATATTAATTACCAGCAGTCATTCTAGATATTTTCCCAGGAATATGATAAATTATTTTGCTGATATCTCCTCTTAGAATCAAGGACACCTGTGGTGGTTTGAATGAGAATGTGCCCCATAGGTTTCAAGTATTCAGACATTTTGTCCCCTGTTGGTGGTGCTGTTTTGGGAGTTCTTAGAAGGTATGGCCATGCTGGAGGAAGTATGTCCCAGGGACAGGATTAGAGAGTTCAACAAGCCTTGCAGGCTCCAATTGCTCTCTGCTTCCTGTGTTCATTGGAAGATGTGAACTTGGCTTTCTGCTCCAGCCCCTGCCACCATGCTTCCTCACCAAAATGGACTCTTTAATTCCCTGGAACTGTCAATCCTAATCTCAAATAAACTATTACTTTTATAAGTTCCCTTGGTCATGGTGGTTTTATCACAGTAACAGAAAAGTGACTAATACCCAGCGTTCATAGCCTGGCATTGCCCTTCAGAACATGGGAATAAATAAAACTGATAGGTAAGCAAGAAGAGGATAAGTTGAATTTATGATAATGCCCTGTTTTTCTTTTTCACTATTATGGATACATGTCAAAAATCTAAAATGATAAATGCAAATTATGCAATTTGTTGTGATCAATATGTTCACTGTGTTATTTGCAACAATGAAGCTAACTCATGTATAAAGTCACTGCTTATAGACTTTCTCTTTTGTGATTTCAGTATGAACCCACTTAGTAGAAGATAATGCTGAGATAATCTTTTCCCCCTTTAAGTAAATTATACAGCCAAGTATACCTTATCACTGTTGACAAGTTCAACATTAGGTGTACAAAAACTGAGCATCTTTCCTAACTGAATGGAACATTTTTGGAGTGTAAAGTATCTCCATATTTTTAACATGATTTCTATCCCTTCTTATATTTACACTTAAACAGCTTCATTTTAATAGCTATACTCTTTGGCTAACATAATCTGTTTTCCTCTGATGCCTGCTCTAAATACCACAACCTTTTCTATACTTATATGGAAATAACTACTTCAGATTGCACATATTTCAGAGATTACATTTTTTTCACTTTTTGCCTTATATGTGTTATATTTGCTATAAAGCTTCATGTTGAATTGAAGCCCAGTGATTTAAGAATTCCCATTTTCTTTCTATTCCTGGACATCAGGTACAAAGTGTTCAGAGAATCAATAAATGTAGGGGCTGCAATTACTGAAGCAGTCAATTCTATTTCTATGGATAAATCTCACTTCTACATGCATGAGTTTTACTATAAGGAAGACAAGATCATATATATAGAGAAAGCCATGAATAAGAACCAGGCAAATGGAGCAAAATCATCTTAGGAAATTTTTTAAAGGAAGACCTAGAATGACAAACAATATCAAGAATGCTGATAACCACAGATCCCTGCCCAGCTCACTGCTTCACAGCCCTAATTGGCCTATTTGCATGGTTCTTATTTGCACTACTGTTTCTAATTGATCTCTGGGAATTGTACACTGGCCAATTTTTCCTGTGTACTTTTCATGGTGAGGATTATATGCTGAGAAAACCCATGAACACACACACGCACACACACACACACACACACACACACACACAAAACCCTTTAGTGAAAACATAAGAAAACTATTTCTTTGAAATGTATGCCACTGCAAATCATTGCGTATGTTACAGGCAGTTCTGTAGTTTTTTTCCCCAGTGCCCCAGCCTACTATGTATTTCCAGTATACTCAATAAATCATTGCTTTTCATATCTAACTACTAAGACCATTGACCCCTGCCAATCCATTTTGCAATACCAGAGTGGACAGACTCCATGAAACGAAACATCATTGGAATTGTCTTCTTGTGTTTTTTGTTTTGTTTTGTTTTGTTTTGTTTTTTGGTCTTTTCGAGACAGGGTCTCCCTGTAGCCCCAGCTGTCCTGGAACTCACTCTGTAGACCAGGCTGGCCTTGAACTCACAAAGATCCGCCTGTCTCTGCCTCCCAAGTGCTAGGATTAAAGGTGTGCGCCACCATGCCCAGCTTCTTCTTGTGTTTTGTATTGGAAACACTGTTCATGCTTTTAACTCTTCCAGAGTTGAGTTATATGTTGCTATTACCAGGGGTATTCACATTCTCTTTTCTTTGGTTCTAAATCACATTGACGAAAAGAAGATAGAAGTTGAGTCAAAAGGAATCTTAAAGATAATTTCATTAGATTTAAAGTGGAAAACAACAGAGCAAAGCCAGTCACCTTGGTGCAGACCTTAAATTGCAACTCTCAACAGAGAATGGCAGGTGGATGTCTGTGAGGTTGAGCCCAGCTTGGTCTAAGTACCAAGTTCCAGCCCAGTTGTAACTTCAGGGAGACTCTGTCGACAAAAGAAACCAAGCCAACCCAAACCAAATTGAACAAACCACAACAGAAAAAATCAGAGCAGGTAAACTGTGAATCTCAGATCCAAGGAATAGAAAACTGGAGAATTGGAAGAGAAAAATCATGCCATGGGAGTTAAATACATGAATGCAATTGCAGAAAAGGTGGGCAGGCATTCAAAGCAAAAAATGTCTCTCTATATCTCAATATATCTGTCTCAATATATCTGTCATTTTATCTTTCTTTCTCTGTGTTTGTGTGTTTAAATTGGATATTATTGGAATAGAATGTTCAAATTCAAAGGATTGTTGCCTACACTACAGAGTAACTCAACTTACTGCATACATGTGGTATAATTACATATATTCAGGTAAAGCACTCATATATAAGAATAAAAAATAAATCAGAAAGAGGAAAGGAATATGGAAGAGTAGAAAAGGAACTCACCTGTCAACTTTTTAATATAGAAATCATACTTTAAATACATTTTATTATATTCTCATCACTTCTTACACAAACTAGATATAAGCATAGTTACTTTGTTTCATTATTGTTATTATCTTTCAGTACTTGGATTGAACCTATAGCTTTATATAGGCAAATTAAGAGCTCTAGGAATGAGTCAATTATCTTATACCCTTTCATATGAGCTTCATTTGATTGAGGATACATAATGATATGGACATATAAATATAAATGTTACAGAGAGAAGTTACACCATTTTTCTATAGTTCATAGGCAGTTAAAAGTTGGGTTTTAAATTCAACCTTATTTGATTTCCTATCCCTATTTTTTCAAATCTCCCAGTATTGTAGGTGAGAACTACAAAAGTGAAGTATGTCTTCAACCTTTCCACTTACATAGTTCTGTAGGTCATTGTGAGGAGAATTATAAAAATAATTCTCCAAACTATGTCCTGGAAACTAGGTGTACCTTTTGAGAAATTATAAGTTCACTAGTGTTCTAATTCTCTGAAGATTCAATGCTAAGTGTTATGGCCCTGGGTGTAACAGTTGAGTAAAGTCTAGGGCATCATATAACCTATTAGGAAATTGTACAGTGGAGAATAATTATCTCTTTGTGCTGCTAATGAATCTACTTGGGATGTGAGTACTTAAAAGAGATTATCATTTGAGTGAAGTGTTGCTTTCTAGGCTTCTATAAGAACACTTTGAGGTTTTGTGAATGTGAAAAGTCCTTGTTACAAAACCTCTCACATAGAAATCTGTCAGAGTTTATCATTATGCCTCTTCTATCAGATTACAGACATATCTGCACAGATAGATATTATCTGCCTCATTGTTAGTGATATGACCCATGCATGTCACTGAGGAAATCCTCATGAGCAGCAGTAGCAGTGAAAGCTACAGAGAACAAGGTGAGGACTGAAGCCTTTTGTCTTGAAAATTTCCTTCAAACTTAAACCTATTTTTCTTTTAACTACTGGTATTTTTCTTTTAACTACTAATTCTTTGAAAGCTAAGAGAATCATGGGTGGAATGAGATTCAGAGACATTGGTAGCTCTCTCAGCATTCTCTGTGCAGAGAGATATACATAGAGGTGGGAAAAGGAGGAAGTGGGGAATCTTCAGGAATCAAGATTCACAGCTGTGCTACATGTACAGCATGCTGTGCATCTTCAGACAACCTGAAACCTAAAAGCCAGCAGCCACAGCTGTCCCCCTGAACAACAACAACAACAACAACAAAAAAAAAAAAAACCCATGTTCGCGTAAGATTTGCTACTTCTGCAGATGTCACTTATGAAGAAAATGGCTATTGAAAATGACTCTTCAGTGACTGAGTTTATTCTCATGGGATTGACAGAGCAACCAGAGCTCCAAGTGCCCCTGTTTGTCCTATTCTTAGTGAACTATGTAGTCACACTGATAGGAAATGTGACCCTAATGAATCTTATTTTCCAGAATTCTCATCTTCACACTCCCATGTACTTTTTTCTTTTCAATCTGTCTTGCATTGATTTCTGTTATTCCTGTGTCTTGACTCCCAAAATGCTGATGAGTTTTGTTGTGGAGAAGAACACCATCTCCTTCACAGGATGCATGACTCAGCTTTTTTTCTTCTGCTTTTTTGGTAGCTCTGAGTGTTATATGCTGACAGCCATGGCCTATGATCGATATGCAGCCATCTGTCAGCCCCTCATATACACAAAAGTCATGTCCCCTAGGATCTGTTCAATATTGATGTTTGGATCTTACTTGATGGGGTTTGCTGGTGCTATGGCCCACACTGAGTGCATGATCAGGCTCAACTTTTGTGATTCTAACATCATCAACCACTACATGTATGACATCTTACCCCTTCTCCAGCTCTCTTGCAGTAGCACCTATATCAATGAGCTTGTGAGTTCTATTATTGTTGGCACTGTAGTTTTTATATCTAGTGTGGTTATATTAGCCTCCTACAGTTCGATTCTTTTTAGTATTATTCATACGCCATCAGCTAAGAGTTGGTCTAAAGCCATGAGCACTTGTGGTTCTCATTTAATAACTGTTGGTCTATTCTATGGATCTGGTTTGCTCACTCATATTAAGCCACCATCTGCTGAGACTGTGGGTCATTGGAAATTTTTCTCAGTGTTTTACACTCTTGTTGTGCCCATGATGAATCCTCTTATTTATAGCCTTAGAAACAAGGATGTCAAACTTGCTATGAAGCAAACCATGAAAAGAATCGTACAATGACTGAACCATCATGTTTCCCTTAGCTCCTTACAGTTTTTCTGGTCTTTTGCACTTTAAAATTTTATCCCGCATTACTTCTTTCTAGTCCCACATTATTCTTGTATTCTGTGCTCTACAGAATGGGACTGAGTATTCATGGTAGACTTACCACTTCCCAGCATGCAATGTCAACCTGTGTGCTTATTCTTGGACTTGATATATTCTTCATCTCAATGTTCCTCTACTTGATCTTCTTTTTCTATTCTATACCAAGGTTCTATTTCCCTAAGTAAAGATAACAGTAGCTACCGTTTCATTGTTTCTTACATTTATTTCTTTATATGTGGAAATCCATTAATGGTGAACTTTTTATTTTTAATAAAATACTTTTACTGATGTTTTGTGTATTTCATATATCATTTTCAGTTCAATTTAGATATATTCCCCTTTCCCTGCCACCCGCCCCGCCCAAGTTCATGCATTGTTCTGTACATGTGCTCCATCTTTCCTGCAGACTTTTTAAAGTTTTTCTCTGCAGAGATTTGCTGTTTGGGGCAGAATTTAACTGGATCAGTCAGTTTCTTTGACCCAGTCCTTATGTAGTTGTTGTTCCGTCCCATTTGCATTATCCCAAAATATACCTATATAAATGTTACATATGTACAAGAATTATATCCTCTGGAAATAAACTGCATGTTAATCATAAAATATGTTTAGAAAGTCACATTTATTCCCCTTTAATTTTATATTACTCTAGTGATGTTACATGCCTTTAATTCTTGCACTCAGGAGGCAGAGGCAGGTGGATCCCTGAGTTCAAGGCCAGCCCGGTCTACATAGTGAGTCCCAGTTGACTAAACAGAGACCCTGTCTCAAAAAGACCTTCCCGAAAAAAACAAAAAAAGAAAAGAAATGAAAAGAAAAAAGAAAGATGGGAAAAAATGGGAAAGGGGAGCTGGATGAGGAATCGTTATAAAGTTAGTTTCTCTCTTGGTTTTCTTTTTTAGTAGATGCATTTCTTGCTTTTACTTCACTTATCACTCTAAATTCTTTCAAGTAGCAAAAATGACAAAAACTGGACATGATAAAGTTCTCAAAATTCTCTTAGTTATTCTATATTCTTTTGAGAATGGTTCATAATATGGCTCCGAACTTTATTGAACTAAGTAGTTATTTATTTATTTATTTTTTTGGTCTTTTCAATCCAGGGTCTCCCTGTAGCCCCAGCTATCCTAGAACTCACTCCATAGAACAGGCTGGCCTTGAACTCACAAAGATCTGCCTGCCTCTGTCTCCCAAGTGCTAGGATTAAAGGCATGTGCCACCAAGCCCGACTGGTACTTATTCTTATGGTTATCTGCAATATATTGATGGGTTCTTCTGTCCCTATTTCTCACCAGACATCTCATAATGACTACACATTTGGAAACCAATATTTTCATGTAAATAGAGCTAAATAATTGTTAAAATTTCACTGTCACATCATGTAGATTGCATATATGATTATTTAAAAATGTCCATAGGTTGGTTGTATATTGTCTGTTGGTCTTTAATTACATGTGGCTACAATCCACACGATGTTCTTCCCTCCTAGAACCAGGCTAGCAGCTTTAAAAGGCTGTATGCCTCAAGGCTGTCTCCTTCCAGCAGGCTTAGAGTCCCTAGGCTGAACTCTGGCAAGAAGGGGGGAGGGAATCATGGGAAGTCACCCAAAGAGGAATAAAAGAATCAGACTCAGAGAGAAGATCTGGGACAAAGACTCAGTTTTTTTTTGTTGTTGTTGTTTTTTTGTTGTTGTTTGTTTTTTCATGCCACCAATGTGTTCATATACTAAAAGCTACTGTGCTCTGGGCAAAAAAGTGGGGGTCGGGAGGCAGGGAAAGGTGAGCCACCTTGGCTCCTACTGGGGGCATCAGAGCTGTTGTTTGTGTAAACAGTAAACTAGAGGTGTGACATATTGCTCAATATCTCAAAGGATGAGGCTATCAGGGTCTGGAACTTTGCAGAGATAGGCAAGGCAGGAAACACTGTACTATCCCGATCTCACAGAGCTCCAAATAACTCACAGAAGCAGCTTCAATGCCCAGGGAGATATCAGATACCTCACAGAAGTTCTGGGACAGAACTTGCAGGTTCTGCCATGAGCCAAATTTCATTCCTACATACATATTATTCTTAGTGCCAACTATACAATATGCCATCAAATATAATTTATAGATTTTTTTTGTATTTGCAGTAATATATTTCCCTTTGTTTTATGTGAAAGCATTTGGTATTTACTGAAAATGACTTATATTCTCCATAAAAAATGTAGTTTAATTATTCAAGCATTGTGATTTTTTTCTCTTTTTAAATATATTTTTTGTTTTTAAACATTCTCATACATCACACATCATTTCTCAATCCAATTTACCTTCATTCCCTTTCCATTCCCCCCACCCCACCCAAGTTAATGCACTCTGCCAAACATAGCGTCCATTTTTTCTGAGTCTTTCCAGAGTTTTGTTTTGTTTTTTAAAAGCAGATAATTATTGTTTTGAGGAGAACTTCACTGTTTCACTGTTTCAGTTGTTTTATTTTTTGTCCTTTTTTGTTCTTTTGTTATTGTTGTTCCATCTAACTTGTATTGCATATATATATATATATATATATATATACATACATAGTTATACATAGTTATATATACATAAATATATACATACATACACATATCACCTGACTTGGAGGATTTTATTTTCTTTCTTTTTTTGCTAAAAGATATCATGTTTTCCTTAAGGAAGTGTTTGAAGGTTCCTCCTTGGCAAGCCCAAACAACCATCAATCTTGCCTTTGTGCTCCACACTNATATATATATATATATATATATATTATGTGTTTAATTACAATGGAGTTATATGCTTTTAGATTCAGGATATCTTTCACTTTAAGTAATAAATTTACCACAAATACAAAAATTTTAGTTTTTAAATACCCAGATACACATTCTTTTTTTTATTTATCTTGCTTGATTTTATTTAGGGTCTTGATTTGTAGTCAAAACTGGCTTGAAGTTAATATACAGCTTAGGCATCCACATGTTGACTATTCATTTCTCTCTGCTTCTTAAGTTCGGTGAGCAAAAGCATGAAACATGATGTCCATCTATAATGTGTCTTCTTAACAAGGCAATTTTCTTCCTTATTAAAAAACTATAAAATATATTGATAGTTCTTATTTTTACTTCCTTCTTATTTAAAATGTGAATATCCTTCTAGATATTGAGTTTTTCTTATTATGTATTTTTTTGAATCTTTGTGTACTTGTTTAAGCTAATTTTAAATACTTTTTATGTGATTTAAATTGAAACTTGTCATGTTTTTATCTTGATCTAACACATTATGAAATAGAACATATTAGATTATACATACTGAAGCCTTGCCATGAGGATTAGTTATAGAAACACAAACTGCTTATAATATTTGGCAAGATGCACAGGGAAAAAGTAGATTGGAAGAAATTAAAATTTCTGTTTGTATCTGGTTGCTTTTACTCCGATCTCATTCGATGTTTCTATTAACTGATGAGAATTTGTTCAAGATTTAAACTGGATGCACTATGAGCCTCGATTCATTAGCAAGATAACACATTCAAGAATCTTTTTCTGATTCCAAGAAAATGTCTCCCTCCCTCACTCCTTCCCTTCTTTCCTTTCTCCCTCCCTCCCTTCCTTCCTTCCTCCCTCCCTCCCTTCCTCCCTTCCTCCCTTCCTCCCTTCCTCCCTTCCTTCCTTCCTTCCTTCTTTCTTTCTTGCCTTCCTTCCTTCCTTCTTGCCTTCCTGCAATCCTTTTACCCAGCAGAGTTTTCTGGCTTTAGAATGTACATTAGATTATAATGTATTTTGAATTAAAATTTCATGTGTTGTAAATTACTCATATGCTGTTATTATTGAAATTATTGGGATTTGGCATATGAATATCTATTCCATTATCATATCTACATAAACTTAAAGGAGATAGTAAATGAATACTATAGAGGGGCTGGAGAGAAGGCCTAGCAGTTAAGAGCACTGATCGCTCTTACAGAGGACCTGGGTTCGATCCCCAGCAACCACATGGTGGTTGAGAACCGTCTGAAACTCCAATTCCAGGAGAACTCCAGTTCAAGGGAATCTGACACCCTCTTCTGACCTCCACGGCATTGCATGACATGGGTACACACACCTGCATGCAGACAGTACATTCATACACATACCTAAATAAATAAAATTTAAAAAAATGAATACTATAGAAAGTGTACACACACACACACACACACACACACACAAAATCTCAAGTAACCATAATAAAGATAAAAATATATTGGGGAGAAGACATGAGAGGAGGCCAAGAAAGGGTAGAAATGTTGTAAATACAGTAATCATGTATGAAATTTTTAACAAATTAAATTATGAAATATAAATAAAAACATAATACAACAGGTAACTGTAGAAATGACTCAGTGCGTATGAACACTGTCTATTATTGCAGAAGACCTGAGTTCAGTTTCCAAACCTACATGAAGGCTCACAACATTTTATAACTTCAATTCCAGGAGATTCAGTGCTGACTTCTGCCCTCTGTGCTTATTTCACTACATGGGTTCATAACATATATGTAGGCAAAACACTCATCCACAATAAATTAATTAATTAAAATAAAAATTGAAAAACTAAAATAAATTTAAATAAAATCTCAGTATTTTAAACACAAAATAATTTACCTTGAACTACTTGAGTATAGAAGTGTAATTGGTGAACAGAGACTTCACAAGTGAGGAATTAAAGATGGCTGAGAAACATCTTTAAAAAGTGTTGAATGTCACTAATAATTAAGGAAATGCTAATTAAAATCACTTTAAGATATCATCTCACTCCGATAAGACTGGCTAGGATCAAGGAAACAAATGATACCAAGTGCTGGAGAGGTTTTGGGGAAAGGGGAACGAACACTCATCCACTGATGGTGGAAATTTAAACTCATACACCCACTATGGAAAGCAGTGTGGAGAACCCTTGGAAGACTCCAAATGAGCTTGCCACCTGACCCAGTCATACCACTCCTGGGTATATATTCACAAGACTCATCTTACCACAGAGATATATGCACAGTCATGTTTATTGCAGCTCTCTTCACAATAGCAAAGAGCTGGAACCAACCCAAGGGCTCCTCAACTGACGAGTACATAGAGAAAATTTGATACATCTACACAATGGAGTTCAATGCAGAAGTAAAGAAAGATGACATCATGAAATTTACAGGTAAATGGATGGAGCTAGAAAATACCATGTTAAGTGAAGAAACACAGTCCCAGAAAAACAAACAAGGAATGGTATCCCTCATCTGTGGATACTAGCTCCAATTACCTAATTGTATCTCAAACTGAGAAACATTAATTTGATCTGACAACAAATGTGCTCCTAAATTGTGAATCCCTTAAAAATAAATAAATAAAAATTATAAAAAGTTTAATTGGGCTAGGCGTGGTGGCACATACCTTTAATCCTAGCACTTGGCAAGCTGATCTCTGTGAGTTCAAGGCCAGCCTGGTCTACAGAGTGAGCTCTAGGCCAGCTGGGACTAAAAAGGCAGACCCTATCTCAAAAATACAAAAATAGAGTAATAAGTAATAGTGGGAGACAGAACTGTTCCAGGTATCTTTATTATTCTGAGGATTATGAGTCCAGGGAGTGTGTGGGGATAGGTACCATCCATTAAACTGTCAAACTTAATTCCCTGGTTTATTTCTGTTAATTGCAATACTCTCCACATTTTCTCTAATACCTACTAGGCTCTCCTTTGAATACAATTTATTTTGTAATTATTTTAATTTTTCTTTATTTTTTTTAAAAATTGTATACATGTATAAGTTGAAATGTAATATCTAACTCTTACTTCTCCTTCTAACTCTCCCTTATTTCCCCTAAGATGCCTCTCTAACTTCATACTTTTAAGAAGTAATCCACTAAGTCCAGTTAGATATACCTATGTGTGTTCATGGGTGTGGAGCCAACCACTGGAGCATAGGAAAACTTTCATTTCACAGCCTGAAAAAGGAATGGTTCTGCTTCTTCTAGCAGCTATCCACTACTAATAACTCCTCTGTAAGAGATGGGACCTAGAGACATCAACCCTGGAGTTTAGTTGTATTGAACTTACCTATGTCTTGTGCAGGCAAACCCAGCTGCTGTGAGTTCAGGAAAGCAGATAGCCAAAAGACAACATTTGGCAGTAATTCTTGACATCTGACTCTTTTTTTAATTTTATTTATTTTTGTATGTGTATGAATGTACTGTCTGCATGTAGGTCTGTGCACCCGTGTCGTGCAATGCTGCGGAGGTGAGAAGAGGGTCTCGGATTCCCCTGGAACTGGAGTTCTCCTGGAATTGGAGTTACAGACGGTTCTTAGCCGCCATGTGGGTGCTGGGGATCGAACCCTGGTCCTCTGCAAGAGCAGTCGGTGCTCTTAACCACTAGGCTATCTCTCCAGCCCCACATCTGACTCTTACGTTCCTTCCACATCCTTTTCCACAGTGTTCCCTGTGTCTTGGTGTTGGCAGGTTAATATAGATATCCCATTTAGGGCTAAACCCAGTCTAATTTTATCAGCACTTTGACAGGTTACACATTTCTCCCTGACTGCTGTCTACTCCATAAAGAGGTTTTACTGACTAAGCTTGAGTGTGGTCCATGTCTATGACTAAAACATAAAGATTTAGAAGGCAATTTCATAGCATGACTTATAAAATAGCTATAGCAGGTTCTACCATAGAGGCTATGACCTCTCTAGTCATGGGCTTTTGACTAGTTTATATTACTATGCCATTCTGAATGTCCTTCCTATGGACCAGGGCTCAAATACAATTACAGAGTGGCTAATCACCCTGTAACAGTCATGCCACAATTACACCAGTGTGTACATCTTCCCTGACAGGCCAGAATTGCAGAATGCAAGCTCCAATTCTGGCTAAGATATTGTTGAATGTACTTCGACAGAACCCTACATAGCATATTGCTCTACTAAACAACTACAGCCATTTTGGAAATAAATCTAAAGCTTTCTCCATAAACTAGAAACAGGACTACCAGAGTCCGGTTGTAATCTTTTTCTAGGGGGTATTTTTAATTTTATTTTTTAATATTTTATTAAGTATATGAACATATCATACAATGGTTTTAAGCTATTCTGTTCCTTTTTTATCAGGTCTCTTGTATTCTGCCACTCATGTTAAGTCCTATCCAGTCAAGCATTGGTATCCAGATGTCATTTGGTGTAAGGTCACCCACTGAAGTCTAGTAAGACTATCTAGAGATTTAAGGAGGATATACTCTCCATCACCCAGCAGTAATCAGTTTCCCTCAGGTCCCAGGCTGGAGCCAACCCACCAACCATTTCCCTTGTTCCATTCTGGGCCCTTGTCTGATTGAGTTGATATGGGTTTTGTGTTCAAATGTCACCATTTACCCAAGTTCACATAATTGAGCTTACAGTGACCTGAAAGTCTCTGTTTCCCTATGTTTAGGGATCAACCCTGGCTCTTACAATCTTTCTGGTTCCTCTTTCACATTAGTCCCTGAGCTATGGCCAAGTGAAGTTTAATAAAGAGATCTATCCAGGGACATACACTCTGCAGTCTCTTATTCTTTGAATCTTATCCAGTTGTGACTTTTTGTGTGCATCATACACAATTGAATAATAAGAAGAGAAGAGAAGAGACAGAAGAGGAGAAAAGAAGAGAAGAGGAGGGGAGGGAAGGGGAAAGGAGGAAGAGGAGAAGAGAAGAATAGGAAGAGAAGAGAGAAAGAGAAGAGGAGAGGACAGGGGAAGGGAGAGGAGAGGGGAGGGGAAGGGAGAGGAGAGGAGAGGAGAGAGGAGAGGAGAGGAGAGAGGAAAGGAGAGGAGAAAGGAGAGGAAAGGAGAGGAGGGGAGGGG